>JANHFM010003749.1:241226-254280 GCA_032468115.1 Grayia smithii
CTCCATTCCCACCCCACTCTGGGGCCAGCCAGAGGTGATATTTCCCAATTCTCCAAACTGCTCAAAATTTCCGCTACTGGTTCTCCAGAACCTGTCAGAACCTGCTGGATTTCACCCTGGTCTTTGGAATTAATAAAATGAGGCTCTTGTTTATTTTTTCAGAATTAGGAAAAAAAGTAGGCCCTCTTTAACAACATGCTTCCTTCTAATTTTATTGGAAATAAAGGGCAAGCAATCTGGAAATTATATAACTGGTGTATTTTAAAACATAACAGGGTGAATTTACAATTGGAGACAAGGGTGATAAGGGGATTCCTGGTTTTCCTGGAAAGCAGGTAAGGAATTCCAGAATGCTATCCATCTCACTTTAATAGCACATTTTTTTTTAAAGTATACTTTCTATAATCTTCTATGTAGGATTTTTAAATGCTGATTTTATGAAGTATTAT
The DNA here is from genome assembly GCA_032468115.1 of Grayia smithii. Lineage (NCBI taxonomy): Eukaryota > Metazoa > Chordata > Lepidosauria > Squamata > Grayiidae > Grayia > Grayia smithii. The sequence goes on from JANHFM010003749.1 coordinate 241,676, forward strand.
TGCAAGTTGATATTTGGAATGCTTAATTTATGAGCCATCAGTTAAGCATTGTGAAAGAGACTGCCACTTCTATTTTAAATCTACATATACAAGTAAATAAAGGAAATTCTGCTTACAGAGGCTATTTTGTTTTTATTTTAATAAGCAAAATATTTATGTAGAGCAATGTTTCTCAAACTTGGCAAGTTTAAGAGGTGTGGAATGGTTGGGGAATTCGGGGAATCAACATTCACACATCTTAAAATTACCAAGTTTGAAGAATATTGATAGATAAAAATAAATTTAGCTAGCAGCCAGAAAAACAAAAAACATTGATTTTTAGACTATATTTTTAATGAATGAATACAGCATTCTTTATTGTGATTAAGTGAAAGTATTTTACAGATTTTCATTTATTTAATTGTCATTTATATAGTTAATCTATCATTTGGACTATTTTCTGCTACATATAAAAAAATTCTAACTAATGTTTTGATTCATTGGAAAATCTAAATAACCCTTTACTTTTGCATTTTTTTTGAGGTACAGATTTTGTCAAACCTTATACTATCTCCCCCCCCCCCTTTAATTGCTCTAGGGAATTCCTGGCTCATATGGTTCTGTGGGTTTCCCAGGAAACAAGGTAGATACAATATACAGAAATTACGTTGTTTATCTGTAGGATTTTTTAAAGATGGATGAATCCACCTATGACTGGGTAATTGCATGAAAACAGAGAAAAAATAAGAGTAATTGGACAATTGTCACAATACCAAAATATAAAAAGTAGAGTTTTCCAGGAAGATGTGCTTATACTTTTCAATTTCTTCATAAATGTTCTAGAGATTAGAGAAAGCCAAGTTTAAAGTTTCATCAAGATCTCATCAAAGAAACAAAGTTAGCAAAAGGAGAATTGTGTAGATGTCTTATAGTAATCTTCAAGCTATGGAAATGGAGGCAAAACTGACAAAAGTGTTTCAAAAACAGTAAAATCTTATGCCAATTAAAGAAAAGCCTTTTCCATAATAAATTTGAATCTTTAATATGCTGATTCTGACTTTTCATTTAATATAATAATGCTGGTTATTAATGGGGGTTAAGATTGTTAATGGTTACTAGTCTGGTTGCTTATTATTTTCAGGATCAGAGGTATTGTATGTGTTACATAGGTGCAGATAAAAGAAAGACGCGACAGCGAGGTCCGTTCAGAACTTTATTTAAAAGCTGCTTCAGTGAAAGAAAAGCAGCTGGCGCCTGGGGCTCTGCTTATATAGAGATCCGGCAGCCAAGCCGCCCAATGACAGCGGTTTAAACTTCCTGCCGCTTGATTAGCCAATCAGCGGCGGGGATGCAAAAGAAGGGTTCCATATAAGGACATAACAGTATGTTTCTCTGAAAAACAGTGCCTGGGGAATTAGAAACTTAATAACTTTCTTACAGAATTATCTGATTACCATTGAAACAGGATCCTGAATCAGATAAGCTTTTTGTCTTGTTTTATTTACTCCATTGTAATCAGTGCAAAGGATATACTATAGTTTTACCCAGTTGCCATGTTAATAATACACACACCTTCAGCTATCTGTGAGGTATCAAAATTTTTTAAGGATTCCTATTTTGAATTTACTTCATTTTCTTAAAGAATCAAACACATTCAAAAATTTGTTTCAGGGTAAAACTGGAATACATGGAATTCCTGGTCAAGATGGCTTGGTAGGCATTAAGGTTAGTTATATTTAAATTTGTTGTTCCACTCATCCCATAGCATTTGTATACCCTAAGGTAGTGAAATCAATTACTATTTCAGGTTTATATTTCTACCCACTTTTATTCAATACATACCCATTGCATAGCAATGCAATCAGGTCATGTTATCTGAAGCAATTATATATAATTGATGAAGCTCATCATTTACATTGTATTCTTCTAGGGCATTGTTTCTCAACCTTGGCAACTTTAAGATGTCCTGCTGGCTGGTGAATTCTGGGAGTTGAAGTCCACACATCTTAAAAATGCTAAGGTCAAGGAACAACCCTCTGGGGAAATGTCACTAAGTGTTCCCATTTTTACAGGGGGATCCTGGAGAGAATGGGCAGCCTGGGCCACCAGGATCTCGAGGAACTGCACTCACTGGACCAAAGGGTTAAGCTAATCTTTTATTTATTTGTTTGTTTGTTTAATTTGTCGAACATGTAAAGTATAAGGTATAAGTATAAACATGGACATGAACAAGGAATGAGTACACATAAATGGGGACAGTAGGACAGGAACAGTAAGCACACTGGTGCACTTATGCACGCCCCCTTTACAGACCTCTTAGGAATGGGATGAGGTCCACGGTAGATAGTTTAAGGTTGAAGCTGTGAAGGTTAGAGGATGTAACAACTGAGTTAGGTAGAGCATTCCAGGCATTGACAACTCTGTTGATGAAGTTGTATTTTCTGCAATCGAGTTTGGAGCGGTTTACCTTGAGCTTGTATCTATTGTTTGCCCATATATTATTGTGGTTGAAGCTGAAGTAGTTATTGACTACTTCGTAGTAGTAGTAGTAAGACGTTAAAGCAGACAATTTTGTGTACTATTCTTAGGTCAGACTTAGAAGGTGTAGTTCTAGGTTGTCCAAGCCCAAAATTTCAAGCCTTGTGGCATAAGGTATTCTGTTGTGAATGTAATCTAGTTACATTATATTCATTTCCCATACACCACAATAAAATTCAATTATTTTAAATGCAAGTATGCTTTCAATTATCCTGTACAGGTATTCAAGGAGATGCAGGAGACCCTGGACTTCCTGGAGAGAGAGGAACAGATGGAATGCCTGGTTCTGCTGGTAGCAAAGGAAGGCAAGGGGAAGATGGACTCAGTAAGAAACATTTTAGCCATCTTATGTAGATAGAATTAAATAGTGCCATCCGTTTTCAACTCTTTCCACAGATGTTATGGAGCATATTCTGAAATTGTATATATAATTTCTAGCATAACAGCTAATGCTTTGAGTTATTTTTAGCAAGATTTTAAACCAAAAATAGCCACCTGTAAATTCTTTACATTTTGTTTTCTAAGGCATGCTGACATACCTTCTTGTTGATGTTACTGCTTTTAAACGTTATTTAATTTCCTTCTTTAAAGAAAGTAACTGTAGGTTATAGTTCTCTATATTCTACAAGGTTATGTAATTAATTCCAATACTATGTTAGTACTTATTTTTAGGGCTATACAGGGTTTAGGATTTAAAGACAAAAAAGGAAAATGTCCGCATCTTTTCTTGGGATGAACGGATGCTGCTTATAGTGGCAACATATCCCAAATAAAAGCCAATTTGCTTTATGGAATTGCAGATATGTGCAAGGTGCACATCCTGAATGTTCCAAAGCAATTTCTTATTTTTGCATTTGAAGCATTGCCCTGCTGTAGCTGTTTGCTAATAGACACGGTCATTAACTTTTTCTGAGACACACCAGAGTATAAGACACACCTTAGTTTTGGGGGAGGAAAATAAGAGAAAAGCTGATTGGCGGGTGGATGGCCTCCTGGAATACCCCCAATCAGCTGTTCCCAGAGGTGAATTTTAACAACAGGTTCATTGGTTGTGAACTCTGCACCTTGCTTTTTTTTCAGCCTCTGAAACCGGTTTCAGAGGCTTTTTTTTCAGCCTCTGAAACCTCCCTTTAAAAGGTTTTTTCAGCTACTGAAACCTTCGTTTCAGTGGCTGGGTGGGGCTACATTCAGTGTATAAAATGCACCTAAATTTTCACCCTCTCTTAGTGGGGAAAAAGGTGCATCTTACATTCTGAAAAATACGGTATGTTTCAGGATGGGAGTAGGATTGATTATGTGGAGTTATTGGTGCTCTCTGAACTTGATTGTTTGCTTGCTGATGATTCACTATCTGACTAAGAACATCAACAGTGATGCTGTCTGTGAGGTTTACTGTCTGTTTTGAAATTAGACCAAGCTAAATCCAAAAGCACTAGGGAATTCCTTGCAGCTTGGCATTCACACAAATCAGTCATTGATAGACACATAGAGATAAATCACATTTACAGACCCCCATGTTCTACATGGGCTAATCTTGAAAGATATCTGGAACTTCAGCTGCTACAAAATGTGGTCATGCAGGCAATTTTAGGCACCCAAAGAAGGGCAGTTTCATTTGTAAAAAAGTTCAGCTAATTTATACATTTCTTTGGTTTAGATGTCAGTTCTGATTGGTTCAGCAGGAATTTATAACTGAGGAAATTTGGAAAGGGTTGCACTATCATGCATCTATCTACTATTAAGATGTATTTTAAGAGGCTATAGTGAATTATTGATTTTGGAATAAACATGAATGTTGCAATTAAACCATTAAAACTGATTTACAGTGATAAAACCTATGGGGAAAAATCTATCCTATGTATATGGAAATCAAATGTAGGAATCCACTTGAAAAAAATAGTTTAAATAAAAGTTGAAAGAATTGAGAAATTAAAGCGACTATAATACAAATGGAATCATGTTAAAATATTCAATAAATGAACAGTTCAAAACAATAGACATTTTCTGATCTGGCCTGCAGTGAAAGCAAAAAGATACAGAAAAAACTCTTTTTGTGTGTGTTATCCTGGACTTGTCTAGATCCGTGATGGCGAACACATGGCACGTGTGCCACAGATGGTATGCAGTGCCCTCTCTGTGAGCACATGAGCCATCACCCCAGTTCAGGCTCACCATGCATGCGCCTAGCACCTGCCAACTGGTCATTGGGTTTGTGCCGTATATGCACGGGAGCAGGATGCATGCGGGGTGTGCAAGTGTATGCATGGGGACAGGGCACATGCAGGGCACATGTGGCGGTGCAAGTGCATGCACGGGGCGGGCCGCATGTGGAGGGTGCAAGTGTAAGCATGGTGGGGTCCACACATGCATGTGAGGGAGCTGGTGTATACATGGGGCCACACATGCATTGCATTTTGGGAGTTTGGGTGCACTCACACTTTGGGCACTCGATCCAGAAAAGGTGAGCCATCACTGGTCTAGTTTTTTTGCCATCTAGGTCTTGTAGTTCTTCTGATGAATACTGTCTTTTATCAAATGAAATTATTCCCCCCCACCCACAGCCCGTTTTAAGGCTCATTAAGGCTCATTATATATTCATTTCCCTTTCTTCCATAGGCTTTCCTGGTCCTAAAGGTGCATTGGGTGTAGAGGGTCCCCAAGGCTTCCATGGTGTCCCTGGTCTCTCAGCTCAATCTAGTACAGCTCCAGGAAGGCCAGGTTCTCCAGGGTTACCTGGTTTTCCAGGAGTACCAGGAACACGAGGCTTGCCTGGACCACCCGGTAAGATAAGCCAAATATCGAAGCATTGCATGAGAATTGAATAATTAATAATTCCGGAATATCACCTGAAAGAAGCCAACGTTTCCCATAACATTTCCTCTAAAGCAAGGAATATGAATACATTTTAACTAAGTAGAACACAGTTTTTTGGTATAGAATCAGTCTTATCTTATTTGTGTGTGTATGGTGGCAATGGTAGCATAGGAACAAGCTTATTTTATCAGACATTTTCATTCTACAGTTGTCATCCTTGAATCCATTCTCACTCTGCCTGTCCAGATAGAGAGAGAAAGAGAGAAGATAGGTGTGGTAGGTGCTGGGCTAGGAGCCGAGAACCCAAGTTCTAGCTCTTCCCTTGAAATGGAAGATAGTTGGTTAATTTGGGCTCATTCTCTCTCAGTCTATACTGGGAAATTAAATACCCTCAGCTATCAGCCAACACTGGACCAACATGAAATACTGTGATGCACAACTATCAATGAAGAGTCCCCATGTTAGAGTAGATTAATTAATATCAACCATAGAGATATGTGACATATTTGCAGTGAAATAGGCAATAAAATGTTGTGTTTCTGGATTTATTAAATATTTTAAGCTAATCAAGTTGTATCTGTGGAGCAACTAACAAATTAAATTTTACCTGAAAAAGTTGTTAGTGTCTGGAAACCAGCAATTTACTGCCTACCTGCATATGAAGTCTCACAACATCTCAGTAAAAAAAGTGTGGAGGATACTTTCATGTAGACAGCAGAGAAGGGCTTGGTGCCAAATATTTTCTGTACAGGATCCAACAGGAAAAACCAGAGATATGATACAACAATACCCCTAAGTGAAGTCCTGACATCTGGTATGGAAGATTGCTATACTTATGGCCACTGAGAACTCCTAAGAAAACTGTTAACTTCATATTTTTCCTATTCAACTCATGGCATAAATAATATACCAGATGACTAAAGTAAACAGAGTTCCATATCCTAACCCAAAGGCTTGGTTGCTTATTTATTTACACATATAATATTGGTAAGGTAAAGGTAAACTTTCCCCCTGCACATGTGTGCTAGTCGTTTCCTGCTCTAGGGGCAGTGCTCATCTCTGTTTCTAAGTTGAAGAACCAGCACTGTCCAAAGACATCTCCATGGTCACGTAGCCGGCATGACTAAACACCGAAGGCACACGGAACTCTGTTCCTTCCCACCAAAGTGGTCCCTGTTTTTCTACTTGCATTTTTTATGTGCTTTCAAACTGCTAGATTGGCAGAAGCTGGGACAAGTAACGGGAGCTCAACCCATTACCCAGCACTAGGGATTCGAACCACTGAACTGCTGACCTTTCTGATCGATACGTTCAGTGTCTTAGCCACTGAGCCACCAGTAGATTTCCCCAATAAATTAGGTCACAAAAGTTGATTACATGATCTCAGGACACTGTAACTGCCATAAGTATGAAGTAGTTGCCAAGCATCTGAATTTTGATCATGTGACCCTGGGGATGCTGCAATGGTGAAAAAGTCATGTTACTTTTTTCAGTGCCATTGTAACTTCAAACGGTCACTAAATGAACTGTTGTAAGTCAAGAACTACCTGTACAGAAAACTACTCATTTGGCTTTCTATAATGTAGTAATAGGTAACTAACAATTTTCATTTGATTAGTACTGACTAGAATCTCACAGTCAGCTCAGAGTATAACTACTGCAATGCTTGAAAGTGATCCAAATGGATTCTACAATTAATGGTAGTGAATGTTGCTGAAAAGTCTATAAAGATCAAGAGAAACTAAGCCCATTGCTGTTTCTGTCCTATAACTAGGCTTGATTGTAACTGGAATGGAAGTTTAAGTTTCTCTGTAGGACTGATTTATTAATTTGTATATTACTATTACCATTACTATTACTATATACTATTACCATTACTATTGCTATTGGTCTTCTCCTCATTCCTGTTGCCTATCTCCTCCCACTTGTGACTGCATGACTGCAACTTTGCTACTTGTATCCTTGATATAATTGTTCCCTATTGATATTGATACTGATATTGATTGTTCCCTAGGATGATTTGATTGCTTATTGTACTGTATGACGGTCATTGGGTGTTGTGCCATGTGATTCTTGACGAGTGTATCAGTGTACATATAAAAGACAAGATACACCAAAGACAAATTCCTTTGACCAATAAAGAATTGTATTCTATTCTATTCATCTATTCTATTTTATATCACCAGTTTCAATTCTTTGGCTTATGTGGCTTATAGCAAAAAAGGGATGAGTGACATTTGTTGCACCACCACAAATGCATTCAATGCTGTACTTTATCCTTCAATCTGTCCCTTAAAATGTTGCTGGGCTGTAGTCTACAGAAGTAATCAACATGGAGAAGAATTGAGCGCAGTTAATCTGTGTGCCCCAGATGTCTTAGGATACATGAACTCACTATTTTCTTGATCATGTTAACTAGAAATGATAAATTTAAAAGTGGGAAATAGATTTCCAACTCTTCAAGGTTAAGGGGAGGTTCCCTTACTAATGGTCTTATTACTGCCTCTTTTATACAGGAGGGACATAGTCATCCCACAAGATGCTTTACCTCCCATAAGTAATAATCAGCATAATGGTAGCTCTTGCTTCTCTAGGCATTTTACCTACATCATCAAGATCCACAAGCTGAAAGACATCTGAACAATGAAGCAAGGAGTTACTACAGTTCCATCAATATATTCAGCCCCCGAATTGTAGACTTTATCTCCAAAGAACAATGCAAAAATCTCACAAGTGATTTATGGACTATTCTTTCCCAACTTCTTGATATAGCAGTTACTCTATAATGTAGAAAAGCAATGCCAGCTATTTATATGCAGATGCAAAGGGGACAGAAAATATTAATTCAAATGACTTTAGTCTGTGCTCAATCTTAGAAAGCAGTAGAGTAAGGATAAATTTGATTTTTTTTAAATGACAGAGTTAAAAAAACAATACATTTATATTATAAACCTGCATTATTTTACTTCTTCAAGGTGTTGCCTGTAAGGGAAGAGGGTCCCCTGGAGAACCAGGAACTAAAGGTCAGATAGGATCACCTGGAGAAAGAGGTAGAAAAGGAGTGAAAGGCAAGTATATAAACCCCTCACAAACCAAATCTTTAAATACTATGATATTTAGTCATTTATATCCTTAAAGCCAGCACTCTTCTATGCATCAAAATAAATAAATCAGCCATACTATATAATAGCAAAGATCTTCCACTTTTTCTGCCCTGCCCTTTTACCTCTGACCTCCTGTGTCCCTTGAGGAAGCTTGTACCCATATTTTCTTCAACATTGCCTGTGATTTTGAATGTCTTTGTTAAGGTCTGTGATTGTATGAAGTGAACAAAAAGCTTTTTTCCCCAGAGCTCCACATTGGATGTGAACTTGGGGAGAAAGATAGAATAAAACAATGTAAACAGTGGGTGCATCCTCCAGCAAAGTTTATGTCTCATGTAGGAGGGTGGCAGAGTTAACTGTTACTTAGTTTTCTCACTGGGTTCATGTTAGGTGCTTTGTTTATACAGGAAATCAAGGAAGCTGCTCGTGTGCGCTCGGCCCTTGTGGTCAACCTGGCCAACAAGGTATACCAGGGATACCTGGGAGAAAAGGAGAAGTGGGAACACCTGGAAAATATGGAAGAAAAGGTGATCCCGGTTTTCCTGGTAGAAAAGGAGAAGCAGGATCCTTAGTGAGTAATCACTCTTTAAAATTATATCAAGCTAATTAATAGAAGAAAATATATAGACGTGTGCAAGAGTATAAATACGATAACATGATCTAATAATTAATAATTATAATTAAAACAAAGGAAAATGAAGAAAAGATGCTAGATATTTTTTTCAAAAGTCTTCTTGACCTTTGCACCTTGACAGAAACAATCTGGTTTACAGTAATCCTAGTTCAAATGTTAATAATTAACAGAAATAATCTGTACATTGCTGAAATCAGGTCTCGATTTCTCCTTCACTATTGTGCTATTATTTTAACCAAATTTGATTTCCTCAATGTCCACAATTCTTGATGCCTTGGCAGATTCCAAATATTGGGAAAATAGCCAGAAAAATAAACCCAATAATAATCATCAAGTTACAGATTATCTAATAATTGTTTCAATATTATGTTTTTCTTTTTAAGTATTCATATTTTTATTGCATTGTCTGAAGTACTTTACAAGTAGAGTACAAATTATAATTTAACAAATAACATTTTTAAGGAATTCAGTCATGTTTAGTTGGAAGCAAATGTTCTAGTAGAACTGAATGTCATGAAAACAAATCATTAAACAATATCTACAATCTTCCTAAGATTATGACATATTATGTCATGGCAGAAATATGTTAATCAGTATGTCGTCTTCTCAAACAGAATAAATTTCTCATTTAGCAGAGAAATCCATCCTATTCATTGAATAAAGTTTATAATTTCCTTTAATTGTATTCATTTTATATATTCAATCCATGTTTATACTTATATATATTATTTAATATGTACTCGACAAAATAAAAATTAAAAAAATTGCAATATTTAATTAATTCAGATAAATAATTGAGTGAATTTAACAATAACCTGGGTATTTTTAAATTTCTAAGGGATTTCCAGGTCCGTTTGGACTGACAGGTGAAAAAGGAGATAAAGGTGACCCAGTTGAAGTAAGGATCAAAGGTATCTATGCAAGCTACTATAATTATAAGGTTTGAGAACTGCTGGTTTGATATCTCCAAATCTTGTACTGCACTTTGAGAAAAAGGAAAATGAGGATACAGTTAAAAGCAATGGGGTACTTGTGTCTAGTTCAACTGCAATTATCTTAATTAAGCATGATGTCTATATTTTCCTGTTCCACATTGGGTCATATATTTTACAATGGCTTCTGTAAACTATAGGTGCCTGATACACTTGAACCAGGAAATTTTGAGTTCATCTTGGTTTACCAGAATGAAACAAGAAGACTGACAAAGATAACACAAAATGAAATATTAAGCCTGCACGATGAGTGCTGCCTTTAATATGCATCTGTATGCTTCTAAAACAATAGGAATTTATTACATATAAATTCTCCTTTAGTTTGCTTACCAATCTGAGATCTAGAGCCTGGGTTGCTCTAGATTTGCCATAGCTTTCCTCCCCAGGAGCAAGTGTCTTTTAATTTCTTGGCTGCAGTCCCCATCTGCGGTAATGTTGGAGCCCAGGAAAATAAAATCTGTCTGTTTAAATGAAATACCTCCATTTCTTTACCATCTATTTGCCATGAATTGAGAGGGCTGTGATCTTAGTTTTCTTAATGTCTTAATGTTGAAAACCCCATGGACAGTACCAAAAGGAAAAAGAAAAAAGAAAATGTGGCCTTTGACAAAAAAGAAAACATAAAAAATGAATTGTTCACTCCTTATATAAAGTATGTTACCTACTATAAACTAGTTTTCTAAAGTTTTTGACAAATATCTACCTCTGCAGAACTCAAACATATTATAAGCTATCTAAATTCCAAATCTCATCTATCTCATTAGGACTGCATTATAATTAACTTTTTAAGAAAAAGCCTAAAATTGTGCATTTTCCATGTAGGTATCCTATATTAAAGATGGTTTTTATTGGGGGTTTTGTTTAATATTCCTTGCAAGTCAGAAGGGAATTTTAAACTTTACAGACTTTATGATATGCATCCAGTTTTCTTCATTATTACATGATGATTATTTCCTTTGTATATATGCTTATTCTACAACATGGGTGTCAAACTCGCAGCCTGTGGGCCAGATGCATCACATGCTGGCTACATCCACCCCTGGTTTAGTGAAGGGGAAAAAAGTCGTGATACATCACATGGTGACAACATGACACCACAAGTTTGATACCCCTGTTTTACAACTATTGGAAATTATTTTTCTTATTGACTGAGGCTGACTTGAATTGTAACACGAAAGTATTTCTTCAGATACTAATTATGAGCTTTCTATCATTTGTAGGGGTAAAAGGACAAAGAGGTATTCCAGGGATATATGGATTTCCAGGAATAAATGGCATTTCTGGAAAGACTGGAGAAGATGGATTGCTGGGTGATAAAGGAACTCGAGTAAATCTGTTTATCTTGAAACCTGTCTTTTATTGTAAATTTCAAAGAAATTTGAAATTTCAGGAGTTGGCAATATCTGGACATCTGTGTCTAGTCTCAGCAATTCGTAGTAAAAACTGTAATAGAAATTAAACAGGGTTGAACCTCCTTGAATGGAAGATCTTCATGAAGATCATGAAGATCTTCATACAGGTAGTCCACGACTTACAACCACAATCGAGTCCAAGGTTTCTGTTGTTAAGTGAGGTATTTGTTAAGTAAGTTTTTCCCCATTTTACAACCTATCTTGCCACAGTTGTTAAATGAATCACTGCTGGTTATTAAGTGAACCTGGCTTCCCCATTGACTTTGCTTGTCATAAGGTCGCAAAAGGTTATCACATGACCTTGGGTCACAGCACGGGTCATAAATATGAGCTAGTTGCCAAGCATCTGAATTTTGATCATGGGGATGCTACAAAGATCATAACTGTGAAAAACTGTCATAAGTCATATTTTTCAGTGACACTGTAACTTTGAACAGTCACTAAATGAACATTTTAAGTCGAGGACTACCTGTACCAGGAGTAGAACCTAGCCAGAAACATAAAACAAAACAAATAAGACAATGGCAAACTACTTTTGTAAGCAGACGTATTTTCTAGCGCTGGCTAACTTCCAGGCAGATTCTTAGCTTGATGTTTCTAAACTTCATCTGGACTGAGCAATTTCTCACTACTGAGATGGTCTACTACTCGTATTACAAATTACTTTTTTCATTGTTTGTATGTCATTGGTTCCTAATAAATAATGTAGTGTTGTCATCATCAGAGGTAAAGAAAACAATGAGTAGAAGCTCAAATTAGGTGGTTGTTATTGAGCTGCCAGGCAAAATATTTTTGTTCCTTCAAGCCTGCATATTGCTAGAACTCAGTCTTGAATATATCAAATTCTGGGTTTTTAAAATGTTTTGTAGTTGTTTGTTGTGAATTTACTCCAAGATCACTTTGATAAAAATATAGTATTTTATACATGTGGTTGGGAGAGGCAGGAGTGGTGGGAGAGGAGGGCCTCATGATACCTGGAGAGCGTGACCCCGATGTCTCCACGCGGTGCTGCGCTCTCACCCTCTAAACTCATCCTGCTCCCCTGGGGATCTGGATGTGAGGAACCCTGAACAAATTATTGTATAAGTTATTTAGAGGTTCGTGTTTTTAAAGTGTGTAGTATTTTTTGTAG
>JANHFM010003749.1:269546-284679 GCA_032468115.1 Grayia smithii
TGAACCAATCACTTATTGCACATAATACCGCAGCATCATAATACAATTTCAAATTTGGCATTTTCAATCCCCCCCTTAGGGAAACATGCTTTTGAGCCCACAGGGGCAAAATGATTGCACCTATATCTTTAAAGACATTGTGTCTTTTCCTGCTATTGCCTGATGATTGGAAATCACAGGGGGAAAGGAGAGGCTATTGAGAAAATTTGTGTGATGATGATGTTTATTTATTTATCAACTTTGTAAGACCACTTGGCTTATAACAGTACAAATCAGAAAAAAGTAATGAACATCCCAAAAGAGCAAAATAACCACACCTGTTTTGCCTAAACCACATCTTTGAGGGTGCTGCTATCTATCGTAGCCCAAGGCCTAGAGGTAGAGCTAAATGTAAAGGTAAATGTAATGTTCATGAACAAGGTTCATTTACATATCTTAGAGAGGGCAATGATCTTCTAGAAGGAAGTCAATGTTTATTTAATACAGTTTAATCAATGGATTTGAAGTACGCCAACTCTGCCAGCTTAAACAGGTTGGGCAGACATTACAGGTGGCACATAACTGATGGTCTTCAAAAAAACCATGCCATATGCCATGAAGGCTTTTATAAACCATAGTGAGCACCTTGAATTACACCTATAACCCAATTGTGCAATTCCTAAATCAGAGGTGTTACATGGATGTACTGTACTATGACATGTCCATAACTCGTTTATGCAGCTTCTGAGTGTTCTTTAAAGGCAGTCCTATGTGGAACACATGCAATAGTCCATATGTGAGATGAACCAAGCATGAGTTGATGTTCAGGGGGAATCCTGATCCAGGAATGTGTACTTGATGAATTTGTGCAAAGGCCTCTCTTGCCACAGCTGCCAACTGCTCCTTGAGCAAGAGCTGTGAGTCCAGAAAGACCCTGAAGAACCCCTGCCCAAACATTTATTCAGGTTTAATTCATTTATCTCCAGATGCAGGAGCAAGTATTAATGTACAACCTTTCTATAACCTTGTTCAATAATATCAGTTGACCTTAAATGCAGTTGTTGAAACAAATTCAATGAGCACAATGTATTTCTCATAATAATTTGTCAGGGGGAAATACCTAACCTATGATGAGGAACACACAATTAAAGGGTTAAAGCTCTCAGGTAATAAACCACATGATCTTACCTTTGTTTCTTGCTCCACCCCCTTGGTACAAAAGGACTCGTGCCTGGGTCCATCTTTGCATTCCATATGTATACCTGCAAGTAAGAACATCTTTAGAAAACTATGTAAGTCTACTGTATATAATAAATATACTATATATCAACCTACCTGCATCCTGTAGTGACTGGACTAGATCCTCAACATGCAACATAATTCCTTTATTTTTATTCCCTTTCCACTGAATCACTTTTAGATAAGATGGGCAGCACATAAATCTAGTAAAATAATAATAAATTTAAAAAGATAAAACAATAAAAGATAATTGGTCAAACATTGAGAAGAATTTTCTTTTTATCTAATGCACTCTTAATAAAGTATTTAATGCTGCTTATTTCAGGTGATGCAGGAGAACCTGGAAGTGTTGATTATTCATCATGTCCTAAGATTCCAGGGCCTCCTGGAGTATTAGGCCCACGAGGACCCCCAGGCTTTGTAGGATTAAGAGGGCCAATTGGCTTTCCTGGACCTCCAGGTAAAAGATTGTATGCCTTCAGAAACTATGTAATAAGGAAGAGGGAGAGTCTAAAAATCTTTACTATGTATTTTTCCAAGTTAGAATTGGGCAACATCTGGAATGCTCATGTGTGACCTCAAGAACCTTATTGTTCTAGGTAGAAAGGCCAACAATGGAAGGTCAAAGTTTTTTTCAGATCTAGCTTTGGGAGTAGAATGGTCTTAGAGAATAAAATAGGTGCATGAAACACCCAATAATTACTTTAAAATGCAAAGTAGTCACTTTTCTGTTTTGGAAATGGATTTAAAGAATAAAATGGAAGTCTTAAGTTCTAAAATTTCCCCAACTCCTAACACAGAAAGGCTGAACTTTTCAGGCCCAACACTTTGGCAATATCCTGTAATTAAAAATGTTGTGTATATCCCTGTCAGGGCATATCGAAGTAAATATATCTGAGAGCCAGTTCAGTCTAGTGGTTAAGGCATCTGGCTAGAAAGACTGTAACTTCAAGTCCCATTTTAGCCATGAAAGCCAACTTTCATGGATTTTGGACCACTCACTCTCTCTCAGCTCAACCCACCTGACAGGGCTGTTGTGGGGAGAATAGAGGTGGAAGGTGTGTTTGGATATGCTCTGCACCTTGAATTATTTGTAAAAAATAATAAATGCTGGATACAAATACATAAATCAAATGTTTATCTACGATTGGCCCATCTCTATGTTTGTGCGTCTTCATTTTACCTCCAGCTTTATGTCACACATTTTTACAGTGTTTTCCTTCCACTGAACCAAATTTCTTATTCTACTTAACATCAAACCACTGTTTTCCAAACTTGGCAACTTTAAGATAATGTGGAGCTCCCCATGCTCACTGGGGAATTCTGGAAGTTGAACTCCACACATTTTAAAGTTGCCAAATTTGAAAAATGCCGATATGAAGTGTTATATTTCCATAATGTAATGCCAAATGTAAGTTTAGTCATCAGAAAGCTTGTAGTATCAACACAACAGAAGTCTGGTGCTTGTTCTAGAGCCAGAAAAGGGGATAGGTACATATGCATAGTGTGGACTTATATCTATTCTCAAATAAATGTGATGTATTTTAGGAAATAAAGGAGAAGAAGGATCATTAGGTGAGCAAGGGATAGAAGGCTCACTCGGACCACCAGGACCTCATGGTGATCAAGGTGACATGGGAGAAGAAGGAAACACAGGGCCACAAGGTTCTACTCAATTTTATTTGCTCTTCTTTTAGAAGTATATTTATTTTGCAAATGGATAATATTTAGATAATAAATATTGGCGATTGTGATTTTTTTACTTGGAAATATTGAACCTGCATTCTGATGTTTCTGTCCTGTATGAGCAGAATCTGAATTCTCTACATTTTTGAGATCAAATGTCTGAATAATTTTGAGAAAATTGCCATCTTACTGCCCATGATATATATAGAGATAGAGATAGATAGAGAGAAAGAGATAGAGAGATAGATATATATAGAGATAGAGAGATAAATAGATAGATGGAAGAAAGAAAGAAAGAAAGAAAGAAAGAAAGAAAGAAAGAAAGAAGATTTCAAGTCTAGAAATAAAGACTCCTCACCCACTCTCAAACAAATTCTAGAAAATTATTTTTTTTTTAAAATGGACCCAACTTTTAAGTAGGTTCTTACTTGTCTACTTCATTCTTTAAGGTCTTCCAGGCCAAACTGGGATTCCAGGGCCACCAGGATCAGCATCCAAATGGAGTGGTGGATTCCTGCTTGTTTTGCATAGTCAGTCAGAAGCAGAACCATTTTGCCCTGAGGGAATGACAAGATTGTGGACTGGATACAGCCTGCTGTATTTTGAAGGGCAGGAGAAAGCCCATAATCAAGACCTTGGTGAGAGTTAAAGTATCTTTACTTTTAAAAAATGTAATATTTTGCCCTTTTATTTGAAATTGTATTATATCTAATTGAAGTTCTTCTCTTAAGCTAAAGTTGGGGAGTTTCCGACATATGACCTCTTTATGAAGTCTGTTATTAGGTGTAATAGATCAGCTCAGCTTACTAGGAATAACAAGTTGACTGTCCATTCATTTTTATATATAACTTTTGTTAAACTTATTTAGATAACTAATGTTATCAGACTTTTTCTTATAAGCCATAGCTACCTGAATCTGAATCTAATCTGTTCTACTATCTGCTGTTATAAGATAGGGACTATTTTCTATTTTGTGAGGTACCATTTCGTTTCATGTAATAGTTTTTTCTCTGCTCCCCTACTTGAACCTTCATTATCAGGTTGCCTCTGCTGAAGGTGGAATGCCCAAAAGGTTGCATCTTTTGTTTTATTTGCAATAATTTTACATGCCTGATCACACCTACATTACTAGAGTTTTAGGCATGATTTTGGAGAGCATGTTACAATCCTGATGTTACTACAAACATTTTAAAATGAGCTAAGTTTCTTGTGGCATTTTAATTTATATAACATATGGAAATGTCTAAGTGTTTTACTATGAACAAGTGCCACTATTTCCATTTTAAAAAAAATTAAGAATAACAAAATTTACTGTACATAATCAAAATTACAGGACTGGTTATAGTAACATCCTTGATATTTTCTCAAAATACTGGAGGTGCAACTTTTACCGTTAGCTGAATTTTATATTTCAGCAATCAAAACTGGTATGATGGTTTGTTGAGCAAAACCTGGTTTGGTCTGTGCCATATATTGGTTCATTTATCTCAGAAATATTTACACTACTGGGACTGTTTCATCAGGGATTCCAGGCAAGACTTTCATCTAATGTTTGAAACTGACATTCGACATTTATTTTCTCCAAATGGACTGTATCATTATGAAAATACTTAATCTTTTTTTTAAAATAGTACGAATAAAGAAAGAAAATACTTAATCTTTATTCTAAAATTTCCATTGTAATAAAATTGTTTACATAAGGTAGCATTTAAAAATTCAGACTCTACAGTAAGCAAAAAAAAAAGAAAGAAAATTGCCTGATTTGTGTAGCTGTTTATTCTGGGAAACGTTAGCTTTTGTTTAGAAATTCTGTAAATGCATCAAAACGTATTGGTTTTGTACAACTAAAGTAAGATAAGGAATAAATCTACTCTAGCAATTATTAATATTGCTAATATTTGGATCGGTAATTAAATCTCAATTGTTTTTTAGGTCTGGCTGGATCCTGTCTTCCAGTGTTTAGCACGATGCCTTTTACCTACTGCAATATCGATCAAGTCTGCTACTATGCAAGTCGGAATGATAAATCTTACTGGCTTTCAAGTGCAGCTCCTTTGCCCATGATGCCCCTCTCAGAGGAAGAAATAGAGCACTATATTAGTAGATGTGTAGTATGTGAAGCTCCTGCCCAAGCTGTTGCAGTTCATAGTCAAGATCAATCCATTCCTTCTTGTCCACCAAACTGGAGAAGTCTTTGGATAGGTTACTCATTCTTAATGGTAAGGCTGAATACCTGGCATGATCTAACTAGCACTAGCACTTAGACTTATATACAAATTCATAGTGCTTTACAGCCCCCTCTAAGCAATTTACAGAGTCAGCATATTACCTCCAACAATCTGGGATCCTTATTTTACCGATCTCGGAGGGATGGAAGGCTCAGCCAACCTTGAGCTAGTCAGGATCAAACTCCTGGTAGTCGGCAGAGTTAGCCTGCAAAATTGCATTCTAACCACTGCACCACCATGGAATATTGTCCACTAACATGGAATATTGTCATAAAAAAACCCTATAATACTGACCTGATAACTGCAGTTTTCATTTGTCCATTAACAGATGTTTCTTGCTTTCCGAGTACTCTTAAAATCATCAGTTTCTTACTTTATAGTTGGATTCTATCTGATAAATATATGACTATTAACTCTGAAGTAAACAATAAAGCAGCCTAAACCAAAGATGCTTTTCAAAAGGAAACTGGACTTTCCTGGGGTTTTTTTCTTGAAAATGTTTCACTTCTCATCCAGGAAAATTTTTCAGTTCAGAACTGAAGCTTCTTGGATGAGAAGCGAAAAGAATAAATGGGAAAGGTCAAAAGTGCCCAATACATATTAAACACTAGTGCTTCGAACCTGAATTAAACTTATAACCGTAGCTTCAGAGTGCAATGTGATTAGAAATCCAGAAAAGCAGTTATTCCTGAATATGTATGATTGGATGGTATAGGTGATATCTTTTTTCTTTTTTCAGCATACAGGATCTGGTGACCAAGGAGGCGGGCAGTCTCTCACGTCACCTGGAAGCTGCCTGGAGGACTTCCGATCAGCACCCTTTATTGAATGCCAGGGTCAACATGGAACATGTCACTTTTTTATTAACGAATACAGTTTCTGGCTAGTTACAGTGAACAATGAGACACAGTTTGTATCATCCCCTGTCTCAGGGACTATCAAAGATCAACAAGAACAACGCCGAAATATCGGCAGGTGTCAGGTTTGCATGAAATATGCCTAGTGGATATTGAACACTTCTTAAACAGAAATAAACCTATTTTTTTCCATCTTGGTGCTCTGTGTCAGTATTACATTTACAAACTGACTTAGGTGTTACAAGTTGTAAAAGGGCCTATTTAAATGGCATCCGGGAAGTAAAGAACTGCATAAATCAACTACAGTAGATGAGAGATAAATACCAACTTTGTAGGGGTTTTTTGCTTTTACTCATTCATAATTTTATTTAGGTTTGTGGAATCCAAATTGACTTATAACCATTTTTTGCTACTTTAGTTAGGTTTGTTTTTCCAGACGGAAAGACTCACTTTCCTTGAACTAGAAATTCCACTTCACCTAAAATATTTTTTTTCTACACCAGTGAGCAAGCAGAGACAGAGACAAAAAGTATGTATTTTGTCTTTTCAGTATCCAAGATACATCTATGTATCTAGTCTATGTATCTGGTCTAAAATAGACTATGTATCTAGTCTATTTTGAATCTGCATATATACCAGTGATAAATTGTCTATCTTGTTTAAGGACACATTTATCAACTTTTGCACTTTTAAGGAACACTGGAAATGTAATACTGCAAAACAGGTAATTCTTTACTCATCACCATTTGTTTAGCGACCATTCAAAGTTACAACGGCATTGAAAAAAGTGACTTATGACTAGTTTTCACACTTATGACCATAATCAATGGTCATGTGATCAAAATTTGAACACTTGATACGTGGAATTTATTTATAGTCATCTGATCACTTTTTAAGCTTCCCAGCTGAATTCCAACAAGGAAAGTCAATGGGAGGATTGACAACTGCATGATTCATTTAACAACTATGGCAAAAAAAGATCGTGAAATGGGGCGCAACTTAATGTCTGGCTTAGCAATGGAAATTTTGGCCTCAAGGATGGTTGTAAATCAAGGACTATATATAGTCAGTATTCATTATCTTAGAATGATTAATGTCTGGCTTGGACAAAACCAAGCCAAAGTTTTTCTGAGCAAAATGTGGCAATAAGTTTATTCAGACACAATAATTTGTTGTTCTCACCTTTTTCATTTCATTATTTTAAAAAATGGAGGTAGACGTTGCTTTATGAGTAGCTCTAAAGCAGAAGTTAAAAGCTTACATTCTGATGACAAAGTATCATATGATTAATTCAGGTGTAATTTTCAATACTTGTTTTTGAATTAATTCTGCAAAATATTTTAGTTTTAGGTATCTTAAGTAAAACTTGCATTCAATTCCAGACTCTTTCTGTATCAGGACTACTGATAAAAGCAGGATCTTTCCTGAAAAGTAACATTTTCATTTTGGAGGACACAAAACATAATATTAATTCCTTCTGCAGACTTGGTCTACATACTATTCAAGGCAGGTGTGGAGGTTAGGACATCTTTCCAGTTCATAATTTATGACATCTATTCAGTGGAAACACCAGCTTCCAATGTTTCCTGTAACTAATTTAAGAATCTTCCTTTTCCTTTTATGGATTCCCCTCCCCCCTACATAACTCTTCTACCTCAGACCTCTAACCAATAGGGTTCAAGATAAAGCAAGTGATATATTTCTTTTTTAAAAAAACAAATCTTATAGATTTCCCGTTTATCTAGAAAGGAAAAACACTGAATAAACAATTTGCTAAAATATGTGACAGTGCCCAAAGCTATTATGCAAGTGGGTGTATATATAAATAAATACTGTGGCATCTCACATTTCTGCATATATGAAGCACGGTTCAGAAGGCTAAATTCTACAAAGACATAAAATTTACCCTCTTCTTTCATTCAGAAAACAGAAACATTTAAATACTCAATTCTTTGCTTTTTAGCTACATTGAAAAATTTCTGACTTCTGATAGTATCTGTTTAAAATAAGTATGCATGTAATACAGAATGGACTTAATCATATTAATCTCAATTGATAATATATCCACTTTTTTATTAAATGCATTAATATATCACTGATTAACAGTAAACTATTCAAGTCATAGAACTTTCATATGACATTTGGTAATATTATTCAATCCATAAATAGAATAGTGCAATATCAAGAGATTTTTCTTTATTCTGAGAATAAATCTTTTCCTAACAGTCACTTTGGTGAGGTCGGAGGTTAGGGAAGAATAAATTCCTGAACCTTATTTTGCAAAACAGTAGCAATACAAGGACATGAAAGAAAGTTGTATCTCACAACGAATGAGAAAAAAAATAAAAATCCTGCATATTGTTTTCATGCAAAATGGAGTCACCCTGGATGTTTGTGCATTTTTGACAATTTATTCTAGCCTTATACACTATCATGAGAAATGTGCTGTTCCTTTGGTAACTTCAACAATCAGTGCATAGGCAGTTACTGAAGTACTATCGTCTACTTCAAATATAAAGTATTTCATGGCTGCTTTACAGTTTAACTTCAAACTGAAAATCTAACAATACTCAATATACTTCCTATTTTATACTTAAAATTGATTAAAATTCCTTTTTAATTAGCATTCAAGGGTTTTTCAATAATTGTATTGCTTTTAAAATAATACAATTTGAGTTTTTAACATTTATTTTAAAACAATTGTTGTCTAATGTTAAAATCCAGAAACATAATAGACACTGGGAAGCATTGTTTTATTTATTTATTTATTTATTTGTCAAACACATATAAGATTACAGATGTAAGTATAAACATGATTAGGAATACAGGATAAGGATACGAATAAATGGGGACAGTAGGACAGGGACGGAACGCACGTTGTTGTGCTTATGCACGCCCCTTAAACCCCTCTAAGGAATGGGGTGAGGTCAACAGTAGATAGTCTAAGGTTAAAGTTTTGGGGGTTTGGGGATATAAACAGAATCAGGTAGTGCATTCCAGGCATTGACAACTCTGTTACTGAAGTTGTATTTTCTGCAATCGAGTTTGGAGCGGTTTACCTTAAGTTTGTAGCTATTGTGTGCTCATGTATTATTGTGGTTGAAGCTGAAGTAGTCACTGACAGGTAGGACGTTGTAGCAGATAATTTTGCGTACTTTCAAATCTCATTCCTTCTCTGTAGGATGGTCCTCCATGAGCCTGCCCTAATAAGTCCAAAGCTCACTGTCCAAAAGTAAGGCCTCTGTGCAAATCTTTGAAGGGTATTGTGGAAGAGCCATGATCAATTCTGGTTCCTGTTCTGAAGCTCAAAATCAGCATGAGATCATCTGTCTTGGTTTAGACAGTAAATAAGATGTAAATAACAGAGCTCAGTTGCAGCTCATTGATGGTTCATTAACAAAGTATGGAGACAGCAGTACTATGAACATTGAAAATATTATAAAAAATCAAAAAATATTCAAGAAACTTAAAACATGATTTTTAATATACACTTTATTGGGGAAGGCACTGCGTGATTTCAAGTAGAAAATATTGCAATGGTTTAAGAAAAAATACTTGATTGATATAACTGAAAGTGTGGAGAGGATTTTTTTAATCAGAACAAGTTAAATCACAAATCATAATGTCTGATGATAAATATTACATGGAATATTTTATGGCTATGGCAGAACTCCCAGTTTGCTTTCCACCCACCCCTTCCACAAAATATTAGTTTCTCAATTTTGGGAAGGTCATGATGAATATTCCAGGGAAAGGGAGTAAGAAATGGGATGGACATCAAAATAATTTATATTTACAAATTTGTAATAACTAAAAATGTAGTAAGCTATACTGTTGGTGTTTCTTATAAAAAATAATTTTTATACAACTAGTAAGGCTTAATGGGCTGCACCTAAATTAATCAATGTGAATTCCAAAATCTACTTCAAATGAGACTGAAGGAAGAATTCAAAGTTTTCAAACTTTGGTTTCTTTAACATAATAAAAAAAAATACAAATACATCTTCTTGTATACAAAAATAATTAGTTAGCTACAATTATAGCTACAACATATTCATGTTACGCAATTACTTTCTCATCCATACTAAAAATTGTAGGATGTTGTTATATTCTAAATGTGCAACTTGTAGAAAAGCATTTCCGAAGTAAATCATTGTATTCTTCAATTTCAGTAATTTCTGGAGATCATAAAAGTGCTGTATTCATGGGTCATACATTTCAATGACCTGACCAAATCTGTTTAATTCTAATTCTAAGTTTACAGAATATCTAAATTCTTAAGATACCAAAAGCTATTCATTGAAAAGAACTAATATGTATAAGGTAGCTATAGAATTTTAGATGGTATGATGAATTTTTGAAGAAGTTTAGTTTGCATTTTTGCATTTTAGTTTTAAATTTGATAGTCTATGTGCCAAGCAGGCTCATCTTTTTCACTCACAGATAGCTTCAGATAGCCTCCATGAAATATATTTCGTGAAATAGAAATGGCTTAAATGAACAATATTCACCATGTTTTGACAGCTATGAAGAGCCCTTTATATGTATACTTTAAGACTACTGCCACGTCTCAAATCTGTTAAGTCTCTGCCTTCTGAGTTCCTCAGCTGATAGTTCTTCTGGTGAAAACCAGAAGCCATATGGCCTCCTTTCGTTGGTGTAATGCCTTGTATTGCTGCCTGTAAGACCAAACGAAGAAAAAACAAATGTCAAAAGACAAATTTAATATACATTATTCTAACATTGTATCAACCCCATATTTATTTCTATAGTTAATATATTAAACTGAGAAATACCTGGGTTTTATCACTTGAAATGAAATACTTGAAATGAAAAATGAAATGAAATCTAACTGTTTTAGAATTCTAAAGTAATATTCCTTTTACAGTATGGAAAATATTGTACATTGATTTGAAACTTCCAATCCTTGGATATAATCCACAATTTATGCATAGTGAAACATTTACACACAGTGCTTTTCTTCTGTATTCAGAAGCCCAACTGGGGACTGTGTTCTCAGGAATAATATTTTTCTATTATTTTAAGGCATTTCCATAGGAAACAATGAAACTGGGTTTTTTGTCATACAAGTTCATTGTATGTTCATTTTTGTTTGTTATTTTGAAAAAAGAAATAAACAGAAATTGCTAACTAAATTGCAGTATAGTAATAGCATTTACACTTATATACCACTTCACAGAGCTTTACAATCATCTCTAAGCAGTTTACAGAATCAGCATATTGCCCCCAACAATCTGGTTCCTCATTTTACCAATGTCGGAAGGCTGGAAGGCTGAGTCAGACTTGAGCCAGTGGAAATCAAACTGCCAAACTACTGGCAGCCGGCAATCAGCCGAAGTACCCTGCACTACTGCATACTAACCACTGCGCCACTGCGTCAGTTAGCACAATTCAATAACAAGCTTCCCAAAAGAAATATAAAGAATTTGCAGGGAAGATATAACTGCTCAATTATTGTAGTTAATAATTGTAAAAACAGTTCTATATAGGAATAATCCATACAGTAAGATTAAATATTGTGTTTTTACTTGGAATATGGTGGCTTTATAAAGGGCCATTTGAGTTTTTGCAAAGTACAACTAATTAAAAAACCTAACAAGGAAGCTAAACTACTTCCTTCAATAGCAAATTCTGGGGATGAAACAGCAGTGAGAATTGTTATCATTATGCACTGCACTTTAAGCACTAAATTCTAGGATTTGAAAGTCAAATGCATAAGATTGGGAAAGACTGAATTATATACTTCTCTAGCTTCCCTAATACTATTGGAAATTGAATGCTACACAATAACTAACCTGCCATCCTTTTAACAATTGTCACTATAACAGTTAGATGAGTTACCTTACTGTGGTTATCTTACGTTTCCTACAGCTGCTATTTAAACTAAATGGTGTCTACGAAACACTGTAAATGTTAACAACACCATAGCACTTTCTTAAAGGTGTATAATAACTTCTGGCTTTCATGTTCCCAGACTGGGCTTCAATACAACCAGTCTCAAAAAAGAACACAATATGCAAGTGAGTTCATTTTCTTTCTGGTGTCAGAGGCCTTAAAAAATACAGAAGGTCAAAGTAAAATCTTCTTCCTTTGGGTCTCAAGAAATCAATCCTGATTGATTGTTTATATTGTCTTTGTTTTCATTATATAGAGAGCTTTTTCAAAACTGGTATTATCCAGGATCAATTAAACTGCAACCCTCAACAGTTTCATCCAGCACACTGATAAAAGATGTACTTTGTAACAGCGTACTGGATTTTGATGATTGGGACAAAGAATTCTCTCTCTTAATAGCAATAATTCTGACCATAATGTGGAAGCAAAAATGGAGAACATATTAAGATAGACCCCCTATGGCTCTCATCACCAGTAACTGTGTCAGAACCACTCTCATTTTTTTTCTTCAAGAGAATGAAACTGTGCTTCTGGGTAAATAAATAATAATAAAAAAGTAGCATACATTTAGTATGTAGGAGACATTTTTATAGCTATTAAACAAATTAACAGTTACTGTTCCAGTAAATCAGGAATTCTATCTCAGGTCCTGTTTCACCTCTTCCAGCAGATGTCTCCAGAGGTTCACAGGCAGCACATTAGAGAAAGTAGGCCAAACCCCAGTCAACAAAACATTCCGCATAGTAAGCAGAATTAGGGCTATTTTGAAACAGATGGGGTCTACGGAAGCTGTAACTCTATTATAGACTTGTTTATTGTCTGCCTTATTTGAAGCCCAGGGATTATTTGCAAGTATCTAGCATTTTCTATGTCACTCTGGATTTCATCTAATGCAGAATAGAGTGAAAAGGATGAATACACACATACGCAGACACACAGAGAGATACTTTTTATACTAATCCACCATTGAATTCACAATTTAAACATGCTATTATGTGGTTTATGCAGCAAAGGATTTTTCTGGAAAGATCAGCATTGTAACAAACATCCTAACTCTGATTCATAATAGGATTTAGTCATCTTGAAAAAGCACAGAAACATACTTTTAACTTTGCAATCTGGAAATGAAATTATATTTACAAATGATTGACATTTAAATGAAGAATCTGAAAATAAATTGGTGGCTTAAAAAGATCTGATGGGTATTCTCAAAAATGGCATGGTATAGTATGGTATTTCTAGAAAGGTTTTCCCATTCTATGATTCTTTAGATCATTGTTTCTCAACCTTGGCCACTGGAAGATGTGTGGACTTCAACTCCCAGAATTCCCCAGCCAGCTCTGCTGCTCTGGAGTTGAAGTCCACACATCTTCCCATGGCCAAGGTTGAGAAACACTGCTTTAGATGTTAGGCTAAAATTCTCATCACCCATAGAATACAAGGTCGGGATGGGAAAAGTAGTCAAAAAATATCTGAAAGGCACTCAGAAGAGACTACTGTACAGCTACAATATATATCCGCCCTTATTAAGAATGAGAATTAGAAAAAACAAAAAACAAAATTTACAAAACTTGTTCTATTGTAAAGGACAGTAGCAAAAGAACAAATATATTAAAAATGTAGAATATATGCATTGCAAGTAAAAGAGCTAACGTACATGTGCACGTTTTGATGCAATCTGGAGAGGAGTTAATTCAGGTGCATCTTCGTAAGTTATAATCATAGAAGGAACAGGGGAAACGTGTCTTCTCTCTTCCATAAAGTTTATCCTATGCAACAGCGTCCTCCCTGAGATTCAGAGGTCCCCAATTTGGGTTTTCTAGAACCGGGGTCTCCAACCTTGGCAACTTTAAGACTTGTGGACTTCAACTCTCAGGGTTCCTCAGCCAGCTTTCTAGAAGGCCATTGTGACTTGACTTTTTCCCCTGGGCATTAGGGAAATTTGTGAACTTGTTATATGGTGCCTTGGTATTTTACTTTGGAGTATTTTAACTTTTTTTTCTTTTTGGTAAATTGGTGTTAACTACCAAGGATTATTTATTTAAGATGGGTGGCCATATACATTTCTTAATAAATGAATACATTTAAAAAGGATTCTTCTATAGCAAGACTTAGCAATATTAAAATACATGTAAAAGCGGTTATCTTAAGTCTTATGACTGTCAGGTATACTCGAACAGCAATTTCCAAAATATCTAGCCAGTGTAAGCAATATTGCTTTGAAATATTAGGAACCTGGGAGGCTGTTGGATTGTAAACAAAATAGAGCAACTTTGTTCTTAAAGGAGAAACTGAGCTGAGAAGAATAAAAGAAGCCAAACCACAGATGAAAAATAAAGCATATAATTCAAAATTATAATTTTAAATACTTATTTTTATAATTTTTGATAATTCAGTTGGGCCTCAGAAGACTGTAGCAGCTGGATGACTTCATCTAAATTTGAAAATTAAGCAGAGTTGAGTCTGGTTAGTATTTGGATGGTACTTCCAAGGAATACCAGGGCTGCAGGCTAGATAAGGAAGTTGAAAAAAATAGCTTGCAGAAAGGCAAAGGCAAATCACTTCTGTATTCCTGACAAAAGCTCTACAAAGTAAGCTTTGAAGTCAGCAGGAATCAAGTTCAACTTGCATCATTTGTAACACCAAGACATTATTTCATTTGCCCAAATTCAGAAAGCTCATCTGCATATAATAAAAAGAATACATGACCAATCACTCTTTTGGAAGTGCCGTTTGGATGCAAGGCAGAAGAAGCAAAAGGCAAAAGAAATGAAAAGATGCACGTATGCAATGGCACTAGAGGAAACACAGCACAGAATACCTTCAAACTACAGTACTACAGTATATACCCATGATGGTGAACCTATGGCACACATGCCAGAAGTGAGTCATCTCTCCAGGCATGCCAGCCGTCACCCACTGCTCTTTTGGGTTCTGGCACGTGCATGCGCGCCGGCCAGCTGGTTTTCGTGTGCTTCCCCCCGCACGTACCAGAGAGCTGCTCTTCTGCTTTCTGGTGCTTCCCAGTCTGTGCATGCGCTCCCATTTTGGCACTCGGTGCCAAAAAGGTTCATCAATACTGGTATATACTCTTTAGTGTATGTAGGCCTCCCCTACTTCCCCTCTCACAGGCTTCAGTATTATCCTATTTGAATAGAATAGAATAGAATAGAATAGAATAGAATAGAATAGAATAGAATAGAATAGAATAAATCTTTATTGTCATTG
>JANHFM010003749.1:313992-328321 GCA_032468115.1 Grayia smithii
TACCTACCTCGAAAGGATGGAAGGCTGAGTCAACCTTGAGCCTGGTGAGATTCGAACTTGCACTAATTGCAGGCAGTGGATCTAAGTGGAAACACTTAGCAGTGCACTAGCTAAGTGTACCACCGAGGCTCTTCGGTGTTGTTAATGAAGCATTGGCTAATTAAGAAAATTAGAACTCCTAGCTTTGATTAACTTCAGATCAGCGATTGTCCCTATAATAATAGAATTTTACAGATCTATTATTATAGGTATCAAGCTGGAGTAGAAAGTAGGAAGAACTGTGAACACCATTCTGAGTCTTTGAGAGAAAGATGGAATAAAACTTAAAATGTTGGGTTCTTGATGCTAGATTTCTTTTAAGGTAATAGAATATGTTAGATTAGGTTAACTTGAACTCTATAGGTGTTATTACATGTTTCTCAAGGAAAACATCCTCCTCTCTGATATCATAGACTCATTATTTTAAATATATATATTTTGCTTCTGGGTTAATTCATAACATTTTTCATCCCAGGTTAATTTTTTTTCAACAATATTAATTATTGTTATTAGTGATAATCTTATGGTAATCAGCACACCATTCAATGAAACATGAAATAATTTAGCTTTAATGATATTACAACTAACTATGGCATGTAAATACTAATGATGAAATTGACACTAATGGACTACATATAAATATTACATGTTCTTGTTTCAAACCTTTCACAAAGAAGTGAATTGTATGTTAATACTTGCAGATATAACAAACTCTGCTAATTGGTCCTCAGCCCCCTTTTTCTAGCCATCAGATCAACTACTGTATTCAACACTCAGAATTAAGAATTGTATTTTTGCCACATGGGAAAGTATCTAATGAAGAGACAATTTAATGCCTGTATCATTTTCCTGAAGGATATACTGATCTAATGTATTAGTAAAGGCTGTTCGTTAGAAAACACCTTTGTGAGCATATGTAGCAATGAAATAAATAAATTGGTCTTTCACATTATTATTTTTCTTCTTCTGATATTAGAAGTGAAAGTGAAAATCAAGAGTAAAATTGGGGAAACTACACACCTAAACTTACTTAAATTAGCTGAATAACCTACTAAATAACCTACTGAAATATTCTCTGATTTCAACAAATCAATAGTTACAACAACTGTTCTGTGGGAGATATCCTTAGTTGTTATTATAGTTGATTTTATTTCTGATTTATTTATTTATTTTATAATCGTATTTCTATGCCGTCCTTCTCCTGAAGGACTCAGGGCGGCTTACAATACAAACATAAAACTATAAAAAACATATATAAAAAGAGACAGAAGCAACCAAACAACAACAGCAACAACATTAAAAGAGGAGCTAATCAATCAGGATAAAATTTAAACGTAGAAATTTTGGCAGTATAAAAAAAATTAAAACGGTCAGCCATAGCCTGCCTGATAGAACAACCACATCTCAGGTCACGGCGGAAGGAGCAGAGATCAGGGGCAGTCTGAAGTTCAATGAGCAACTCGTTCCACAGGGTTGGCGCTCCCACAGAGAACGCCCTCCCCCTGGGGGCCTCCAGTTAAACTAAGTCTGTTCAAGCATATCTGCAGAAGAACATGGTAAACTCTGAGGGAAAAATCAATTGCTGTCCTAGTGTGCCTGGTAGCAGGTCTCAGTATCCATAGCTTTCTTGAACCTGGTTCCTCTTCAAACCACAGATCCCAGAGCTCATAGCCAACCTAGTGGTTGGATCTTAGCAAAATATAGCTTTATCTCACAGAGAGAACTCTAGATTGTAGAGAACTGGGTTGCAATCTGCTCCTGAACATTGAAATTTCACCTATCTAAAAATAGTGTGTTAATAGACGTGTCCTCTGTGCTTATTTGATCCATTTTAACTAGTATTAAATGTTTCAGTACTAAATAGTGTGAGATATCCAGATAGTAATAGTCTCACTAATAGCAGTAGCATGAACCTGCAACCAGAACTCAACGAAACAGTTAGTGACACAATTCTTGCAAAATGTTATACATCAGGTCACAAAGTTAGACATAACTGAACAACAGGAACACATTGTATTTAAGGTGCTTCCAAACAGTTGGTTCCCAGCAGTACCAATGAAAAGACATTGTGAAACATTGTTATTCCTGTAGCTGAATGTTTCTGGAAAGAAAAAGATGTGGGAAAAAGAAGGGAAATGTTTTTTAAAAAAACTGCACGTGGAAAGTTATCATCTGGACATCTGTTTTTTTTATAGGTTGATTAAAAACTGCATCTGGAAATAACTTTTTAATAAGTTTATTAATAAATAACTTTATTTATTTATTTAGAAATAAGCAAGTCTATAGACAGAAAACAAGGCACTTCATTAATTCATGTGTCACTTGCTACAAATGAAATAGCCTATTTTGGTTCACTTTTAGAATGTATGACCCCCAAATGAAGATATTTGCTTTTTTTTCTCTTGAAATTAGTATTTTAACAATCATGATCCATGATTCCCTGTTTATCTTGTTAGGGACATCTTTTCTGGTCCTGTCTCTTGAAAGAACCAGCTTAATCTTAAACACATGTATTTAGAAATGAGACCTGTGAAATTTATTTCCAGCCAGGGAAGACTTACAGACTTCAATACATTATGAAGTCTGTCTTTCCTACAGTTGAAAATAAATAAATAATAAAAACTAAAATTGATGAAGGCTTGTTAAAAATGCTTTAATGTACAGATGTTGTGGTGGTTTGTTTAAATATCCAGCAGATATTTAGAATAGATTGCTATCTATTGTAAATGTCTGCTGGATAATCTTTTGTCTTACTCAGTATGAAATTGTCTTACTTCTGTTGTTAAAAGGTATCCTTTAACTTGAAAGCTTGTTATTCTCCTGTAGCATGTAATCGATCCTAATAAAATTATTGGACAGTTGTGGATTATGGATTTGTCTTGTCGTTTCCTCACTGCTTGCCCAACTTGTCTTTAAAGGGTACTTATATTGCTGTATTTTATTTTGGCATGGTAAGTTTATCCAAGCCCTTTGTGCACCATTCTGTTCCTCGTCAAGATAAAGAGCGGCTTAAAACAATGCATGTAAGAGATTTATAAGATTTATTAATAATGCAAACGGTAAAGAGGCTGAGGCAAGAACGGAAGAAATAGCAACGCAGAGGCCCCCGTCTCTGCTTAAATCACAGCGACTGCTCGGCAGAGAGCGGTCGAGCAATTCGCAACCCACTCGTTTGTAAATAACACGACTGAATGGCGTCTCCTCCTTCCCTCCCTCTTCCCCTCTCTGCTAAAAAAAAATAATAAAAAAAATACTACACTCCGTGCTTCTCAACCAAGCATGGGTGCTTCCCTTATGGTTTCCCACAGCTTTAGATGGTTTGAAGGACAGGTAGGTACTCCAATCGGAGAACGACCCCCTCGGGGCTGCGAACGGATCGACGCCCAAAGGTAAGCGCCTTCGCTGCGGTGCTGAATGAAAGCCGCGGCAGGCGGGCAGGCGAGGGCGGATTGGAATGCCGCACTACTAAGCTAGGCTGCCGGGAGCCCTTTCTCGCGCTTATATTGCCGCCGCCGCTGAGGCTGGAGATGGGGATGGTCCACGCATTGGCGCCGTCACGTGTTTTTCTCCTCGGAGTGAGACGGAGTGTCGGCGGCTGGAGGGGGCTGGCCTCATAAACGCAGACGCAGCCGATTGTTTTGGTTTCGGGGGCTTTTCAATAAAAGTCCGCGGAGCTGCGAGTCCTGCGGCAGGAGCACCTCGCCGTCCACAGTCAGAGGAGCGCAAGCGCTAAATCCCGAGTCCAGCGATCCGGCGGTGCCCGTTCCTGTCTCGCAGCGCTTTTCTTTCTTTCTTTCTTTCATTTTTTTTTTTTTTTGCCTCCTCAGTTGTGGAGCGCACGAGGAGGGGAAGGTGGTGCAGGACGGAGGGACTTCGCTGCCGCCGATATTGCCTTCCGAGACTTCTCCGACTGGAATGAAGAAAAGGAGGAGGAGGTGGAAGTCGCCCTCGCCGCCGCGAAAATGTGCCTCCGCCTCCTTCGCTCCTCGGGCAGCTTCTCCACTCCGTCTCCTTTGCGCTCGACCCTGGGGCAGCCGCCTGCGTGTATTTGGTGTGGAAATGACACTTTTTCTGCCTAACCAGACGGGACTGAATGAGGTCGCTCGCTCTCTTCTCCTGCGCGGGCTGGACAAGAAGAAGCTCCTGCCATCGCGACGCTGATTTGGGATATTGATGTGTTTGTTTGCTTGTTGGAGTTCTCCACCCCGCCGCCGTGGTTCCCGCAAAGGATATTTTTATTTGGCATTTTGGGCGAGGAAGAAAACCCGGTGGCTTACGTGGTGGCGTTGACTAGCTGCTTTCTCCTTACTGCCATTATTCTATATTACCATTATTCGTTGTTGTTATTTCAAAGGGATTGCTGGTGTCCCTCAGGCGTCCCACGTTCCCCCTTCCCCTTTTGCAAACAAGCTCACTTCTTCTCTGCCCTGCCCCGTGTCTCTCCTGCTGGTGAGTATATTTTAATCGGCTCCTGGAAAATCTCTCGGAGGGATAACTTGAGAAAAAGGAAAGGGCTATTTGGGAGAAAAGACGGGGGAACCCCATCCTGCTTCTGGCGCTGGAGGAATTTTCACCCCGCGTGGATGAAACGATGCCCGCTTTTCTCTGCTCGTCGGCGGCTTCTCGGACCAGTTTCTCCTGGGGCTACATCGAAACTAGACTTTTGAAAGCTGCATTTCTCCTGCGGAGGGTGATTTGGGAATAAAAACTGCCATCCAAGCCCTGCTCCTGGAGCTGGGAGGAGGCTCTGGCCACTGAACAGCTGTTCTCTCCCTGCCACTCTTTCCTCCGCCCCTCTGTTTTTGGAAAGGATTTCCAGAACTATCTTTCTGCGTCGTTTTTATTTTTATTTTGGAGTGAAGGAGGGGATTTGCTGCTGCTGCTGCTGCTGCGTGGATTTCTGTTTTGTTGTTTCTTTCCGAAGCTGCTCTTTGCAGCAGGAACTGCTGTACCTTGTCTTTTTTTCCCCCCTCAGCATGGCTAGCCCCACAGATAATAATGAGGGCTTCTTCTCCGATGTCAGGAAGGTGGGTTACTTGCGCAAACCCAAGAGCATGCATAAGCGCTTCTTCGTGCTGAGAGCAGCCAGTGAGTTGGGACCCGCCCGGCTGGAGTACTATGAGAACGAAAAGAAATGGAGGCACAAATCAGGGGCCCCCAAACGCTCCATTCCTCTGGAAAGCTGCTTCAACATAAACAAGAGGGCAGATTCCAAAAATAAGCATCTGGTGGCTCTCTACACCAAGGACGAGCACTTTGCCATTGCTGCTGACAATGAGCTTGAGCAAGAAAGCTGGTACCAGGCGCTGCTGCAGTTGCACAACCGTGCCAAGAGCCATCACCATCAGCATCAGCAGCACCATCACCATCACCACCACAGAGATGTCACAGTGGGAGGTGGGACTTTGGGAATGGGAGAGGCAGGGGAGGATAGCTATGGCGATACGGCTCCTGGCCCAGCGTTCAAAGAGGTCTGGCAAGTGATCCTAAAACCAAAG
This sequence comes from Grayia smithii, assembly GCA_032468115.1. Taxonomy (NCBI): domain Eukaryota; kingdom Metazoa; phylum Chordata; class Lepidosauria; order Squamata; family Grayiidae; genus Grayia; species Grayia smithii. Next base: position 319,530 of record JANHFM010003749.1, read on the forward strand.
GGCCTGGGGCAAACCAAGAACCTGATTGGAATCTACCGCCTGTGCCTAACCAACAAGACCATCAGTTTTGTCAAGCTAAATTCCGATGCGGCAGCTGTTGTGTTGCAGCTGCTCAACATCCGGCGTTGTGGTCATTCGGAGAATTTTTTTTTCATCGAGGTGGGGCGCTCTGCTGTCACGGGACCAGGTGAGTTCTGGATGCAGGTAGACGACTCAGTAGTAGCACAGAATATGCATGAGACCATTTTGGAGGCTATGCGGGCAATGAGTGAGGAATTTCGCCCTCGGAGCAAAAGCCAGTCGTCTTCCAATTGCTCCAACCCCATATCTGTGCCTCTCCGCAGCAGGCATCATGTCAACAACCCTCCCCCCAGCCAGGTGGGACTTACTCGTAGGTCCAGGACTGAGAGCATAACTGCCACTTCTCCTGCTAGCAGTGGTGTGGGAGGAGGGCTTGGAGGCAGACCCAGCTCTTTCCGTGTCAGAGCCTCTAGCGATGGAGAAGGTACCATGTCCAGACCAGCTTCGGTGGATGGAAGTCCGATGAGTCCAAGTGCCAACCGAACCCACTCACATAGGCACCGTGGCAGTTCCAGGCTTCACCCCCCTCTCAACCACAGTCGCTCCATCCCAATGCCTTCCTCACGCTGTTCCCCTTCAGCCACAAGTCCAGTCAGCCTGTCATCCAGCAGTACCAGTGGCCATGGGTCCACTTCAGACTGTCTTTTCCCACGTCGATCCAGTGCATCAGTTTCTGGCTCTCCCAGTGATGGAGGTTTCATCTCCTCTGACGAATATGAATCAAGCCCTTGTGACTTTCGCAGCTCGTTTCGTAGTGTTACCCCTGATTCTCTGGGACATACCCCTCCTGCCCGGGGAGATGAGGAGCTTAGCAACTATATATGTATGGGGGGGAAGACTGCCTCATCCTGCTGCAGTATCACAACTCCTAATGGTCATTTTGCCCCCCGCACCTGCCATCTGCAGCAGCAAAGTCGCTACCCTGCTGTCCCATGTTGCCTCCGGCTTGGAAATGAGGATGTAAGTGATTTGGAAAAAGGCTTCAGAAAACGGACACATTCTGCTGGAACCTCTCCTACCATCTCCCATCAGAAGACTCCTTCCCAGTCTTCAGTGACCTCCATTGAAGAGTATACTGAGATGCTTCCCTCGTATTCCTGTAGTGGCAACAAGTTTTCTTCTTATCGACATTCTGCCTTTGTGCCAACCCAGTCTTACCCTGAGGAGTGTTTAGAGATGCACCAGGTGGAGGGAAACCACCACCGGACCAACTCTGATGATGGCTACATGCCGATGTTGCCAGGAGTGGCGCCTTTGCCCAGTGGAGGTAGTACACCCAAAGGTGGGGATTACATGCCCATGAGCCCCAAGAGTGTGTCTGCTCCGCAACAGATCATCAATCCTGGGAGAGGAGGTCGCCATGTGCAGGCCATGGTGGACTCAAATGGCTACATGATGATGTCTCCCAGTGGCAGTTGTTCTCCAGACAGTGGTCCCACAGGCTACAGCAAACTATGGATAAATGGGACTAATAATCATACAAAGCTCTCAGTCGAGAGTAATGAGGGCAAGCTGCCAAGTGGAGGCAGTGATTATATTAATATGTCTCCAGCCAGTGGTTCTGCTACCAGCACCCCTCCAGACTGTTACTTTACCAGCCCAGGACCTCCAGGCCCGGAAGAACCACTAGTGCATGGTTCTGCCCAGTCCCAACATAAACCCATCTATTCCTATTTCTCCTTGCCACGTTCCTTCAAGCACAACCAACGCAAGACAGGCAAAGAAGAAAACTCCCAGATGCATATGTCCTTCAGCTCTGGCCGCTTGCTTTATGCCGCTGCTGAGGATTCTTCTTCCTCTACTAGTAGTGATAGTCTTGGCTGCCCTGGGGGACAAGAGGGTGGTGGGTATTCTCTTCCCATTAAAACACAGCCATTGCAGCCTGCTGCTTGTACTGTGGACCCAGCTGTGCGGACCAAGAATCATCTGGCCAGACCTACTCGTTTATCCCTGGATGGCCCAAAGGCCAGCACTTTGCCTCGCACTCGGGAACAGCTCCCAGAGCCCAAGAGCCCTGGAGAGTATGTGAACATTGAGTTTAAGCAACCAGTCTTCCCCTCACCTTTATCCTACGGAGAGACTGGCTCCTGTTCAGAGGAGTATATGAATATGGATTGGGGAACTGCTTGCCCAGCCAGCTTGGCCTCCATGCAGCCAAGCCGGAGTGGGACCACCCACAGTGGCAACCGGGACTATATGAGCATGCAGCTGAGTGGTGGAGCACCGTATGTAGTCTGTGCCCACACCCCATCACCTTCCTCTCCGGCTCTCCTACTGAGTTATTCTGAGAAAAGCCCACCACCTATGCAGCTGCCTTCTCCACCTTCTCAGGCTCAGCCAAGCAAACTGGCTGAGATTTTACCCCATTCCTGCTCCTCATCTATGATTGGGGGCCCAGGTGCAAACAGTGCTTTTACACATGTCAGTCTTGGTCCCAATCGCAGCACCCAGAGTGCCAAAGTGATCCGTGCTGACCCCCAAGGAGGTCGGCGGCGCCATAGTTCTGAGACATTTGCTTCTTCTGTCACTCCTAGTAGTAGTCTTGGAGCCTCAGCTCTACTCCATGGACCAGGAGGAGGTCCTGACGATCCAAAACGTCACAGTTCAGCCTCATTTGAAAACGTCTGGCTCAAGCCTGCATCTGGGGCACTGGGAGTTACTTCTTTGGGTCTTGGTACAACATCACGGAGGGAGCAAGCAGCTAGTGGAACTGGGGGAGGCTTTGAGAATGGGCTCAATTACATTGACCTGGACTTAGGGAAGGATTTTAACCACAGCCAACATCACCATCGCAACCTCCACCCTCAGGAGAGTACTGGTCTGCTAGGAGTCAAGCAACCATCCCAGCAGCATCAGCCACCTAAATCTCCAAAGCAGCCTTGTGGGAGTAACCACTTGAGTGATGAATTAAGTGCATATGCCAGCATTAGCTTCCACAAGCAGGAGGACATCCAGTAGAAACCGGAGACAAGGTGAGCATATCATAAGTTAATCACTAGTTCTTAGCTTTGGGATGGGAAGCATGATGTTCTGTATCATCAACTAGGATGAGTTGAATCATTTGTGTTACACCTAATGACTGACCATGGCTAGGTCATATTCTGTCAGCACACATGGGCTGTTACCCACTTTGCCTTTAGTCTGCCCTGTTTGCTGTCTACTATCCTTTTTAATTTGATAGCACCTTAATTAATGGGTTGGTAATGAATCAGCATGTGTTACTTGGTTTAAAAGAAGGATGAGGAAAAGTGTTCATTCTAGTTAAGGTAAGGATTAGAAGATAGTCTTCTGCTTACTGTTATGCTACAAGCATAGTTCAAAAAATGTCTTATAAAACTGTTGTTACTTGTAGAGGGAGAAATTGTTTTTGATTTTAGGCTCTGATGGTTAATTACAGAAAAGTGTGTGTGCTCATGAGCACATAACAGCCTAAAACATCTCTTGCTCCACATTTTGCTGTGCAGTAACCTTTTAAAAACATTTGATCTTGATTATGGTGCCAGTTGCCCAAAGAACAACTGCAAAACGTTGTGGCTAGTTAAAAGTCCTGATAATGGGACACTGAGCAGATTGTTACATATCTTGATTTTATAATTTAAAAGTTCTTTTGGAAATCAGGCAGCATATCATGGAGCACCCTGAAGCACAATCTCTTTTTAAGTCTGTAACATGTCCAGGCTGGATGTTTTTGTTGTTGTTATTTCACTAGTTGTAATGTGGGTGTTTTCTCTATGAAATCTCTTAATCTACTTCTGGCTGGAATTTTGAGAAGTGTCTGTTAGTGCTCTACTGCCCTACTTGTTTAACCTTCAGACAATTGCAGCTGCAAAGAAAGAAGTCCTCTGTGTGTGTGATTGCACTAGCGTGTATGCTGCATATGAAAAAGAGGTGTGGCCTTACATTTAGGAGCTGAGAATGGAAACCTCTGCAGTCTTAATTCTGAATGTGCTAGTGAAAAGTTTTGTGGCCCTGGGCAAGTTTCTTTACATACATGTAGTACTACCTCAAAGGATTGCTATGAGGATTAATTAGGTAATGTTTAAAAAGCACTGTGGACGTGAAACAAATGATGCTTTGCTAACCTCGTGTGTGTGTGTGTGTGTGTGTGTGTGTGTGTGTGCGCGCTTGTCACTGGTAAGAAACTTTGCACCAAAAAAGATTGCAGGACCAGCAATTCCTAAGTCATAAGCAAGGTAGAATTTCTATAAACCTGTTGCACTACAAGAAAAGCATTAAATGGAGAGGTGGGGTTGTTCGTATCTCAAATCTGCAGAGCAAAGCAGAAAACCAAGGTTTTTTTCCCCCCTTGTATTGGACCTTTTTTGAAGTATGTGTTTTAGGGGACGTGATTGTAGCAACAACTTTTTAAAAATATTTCTTTTACCGCATATTTTGTCATAATCACAACTATGATTCTGTTCCAAGCTTTGTTACCATCACAGTTGTCTTGATTGGAACTTACCCCTTTTGCCCTCCCACGTTATCTTTGATCCATAATAATCACTGGTGAGCCATAAAAAATGTTTATACTGGCACAGATGGAAGCGAATTCAGCAGTATGCTTTTTGATCTTAAAATGTCATAACACAATTCTTCTGTGACGTGTTTTAATTGCTTGTTTGCTGGTTCCAAGTATAAACAGTGTTGAGGGATGGCAAGAGTAATGGCTTTTAAAAAAATCCTGGGATAGGTTTCCTGCAGCTGAACTTGGGAGACCTACAGATGAATACTAAACCCTCTGAATAAACAACATTAACGACAGAACACTTTTCATTGTGAAAAACAAATCAAGCATCTTATTAGTTTTCAACTAAGTAATTAACTACATATTACTGTATGTGGCATACGAAGAAAGTATGGTTCTTCTTACTGTATGTGCACCAAGGCATTTTTAAAATTTCAGCATGAGAAGAGCAAAGAGCAAAAAAGAGATGGCATTGAATAATTTTTTAAAGAAAAAATTAAAACAAAAATAATATCAACACAATTTTGACATGTATGTTCCAATATCTGAGAAGTAATAATCAAATTGCTGAATCCAGCAATTCTCGTTCGTTTAACATCTTTTTAGAAATAGTTTAAATTATTTGCCTGCACCATTCTCTATGATCCAGTGTGCTACAACAGGAATTGTTTCTCCCATTTTGTTTTTGTTCTTAATGAGAGGCAAGCTATCCAAGTCACAGAACTGCTATGGATATTCTAGCATTGACGCTGCAGAACTATATGCAGTTTCTTGTTTTAACTGTTCATTCAGTTGCCAATATGCAGTTAGTCTTGGAATTTGTACTAATCAGTTAGCAGAAAGGAATATCTTATAGCTAACATTATGGGAATATTATCATTCCTTTTATTCTTTAATGGTTTCACTCAGTGTCGGATGAGAGATGTAGTCTGCATGTGTGCATTGTTTTAATTTCAAAACCAACATGATTTTTAGTGCAGTGTTTCAAGATAGTGATTGTAGTAGGATAATGGTCGTAGTAGATTACAATTCAAGTGAAAACCACTAATAAAATAATATATTGAACTTTTATTAGGCAAATCTCTTCCCCCACTCCCTCAATAATGCATTCTAGTTTCTAGCATCTATCTAGAATTAGTTTCATTTTTGTAGCAAATGTTTGCATTATTTGAAGAAAAGGATGAGGAATTTAACTTTGAGAAACCTGATCTCTCTACATTGTTGACAAGCAATCCATTTGTTTCTTTTTAAAATCAAATTAACAACCCTAATTGTTGAAAATTATCCAGCAGTCATTTCATTCTTCATTCTAGTGCCTCTGTTGTATATGAGAGAAAGCTGCATGTTCAGACCGCATCCCTGCTACTGTGTGTTTGTATGTGTGTTTGTATGTGTGTTTGTGTGTGTATTTATGTATGTCTGTGTACACACATACTTTAATGATTGGGAATCAGAAAATGAACATCTAGCATTTCTACATATTCTTGGATAATGGTCATCCATACATATGGAATACTTACTTTACTAAATGGAGAGAGATATTGACAAAAGGTAATTAATTACATTTCTTTTAATGAATCAAAACAAACCTAAGTCTATACTTTCAGTGCTTTAAAACAAGAGAAGTTAACCTATTCATGTCAACCTGTTCTGCTGACTAGGACTAGTCTATTAGGAAACGAAGTATGCTTATCTATACCATAAAGACAATCTCATTAATATATAGCAACATGTTATGTCAATTTGAAAGGCAAGTTATCTGTGACTACTGCATGCAGAGCAGGATTGTCACATATGCATACTGTGAGGCATGTCCATAGCTGCATTCTGGACCAGTTGATGATTCTCAATAATTTATATGGCAGCCCCATATAAAGAACTTTACAGTAATGGAGCCATGAAGTGATTAGAACATGAGTGAAGGCTTACCTTCTTAGGATCTCCCAATCCAAGAGAGGGCAAAACTAGTTCACCAGATGAAGCTATGCAAAGGGCTTCTAGACCATAGCTGCCATCTCAGCTGTGAATCTAAGACGACAATCAGATTGTATACTACTCTTGAAAGGGGAAGTCCATAGCATGGAAGTTTAAAGATGAAATCTCTCCAGAACTAGATGGCCTAATATCCTCAGCCACTTAGTCTTCATTGGACTCTGCAGAAGACAGTTTTTCCATATCCAGACTTGCATAGCCTCGAGCACTGGGACAGGATTTAATGACTTTGATTGGCTGACCTGGGTTGAAAGATATAATTGAATATCATCAGCCTGGTGATGATAGTGGATCCCAAACTAGCAGATGTCTAGGCTTTCATGTGGATGTTAATAGGAAGAGAGGGTTAGGGTTCTCTGGCACCCCAATAGGAAGTCTCTAGTAAGTAACCCTTCCCCACAACTGTCACTGACTGAATCGTGCTCCAAACAAACACATGTATTACTATGGCAGAGATTTTTACAATAATATTTTAACTGATCTTATTACAGTAGTATATGGTGGTTATTAGTAAAGCAATGACAATTGATAAGTATAATACACAGCTTCTTTTTTCTTCTAATATTTCCTCTATTTTTTTCCTTTAAAGATTATTTTGTTAATCATACGTTTGTGGAGGTGGTTTTTTTAATGTATTTAAGTGCTTTGCCAATTTTGTCCTGTAACGAGTAAATGTATTAAAAAAGAAAAGAGAATCACTGTAAAATGCTGCCCTAATTCCCAGTCCAGAAAAATAGCATGGTTGCCAGTATTGAAAGCTACTTCTTCTATAAAGAAGGCGACAGCATAGCATGGACCTAATCATTGGTTTACCTCCCTGGCTGCCTTTAAAAGCCCAGAGAGACCTGGATCCAACAAATAGGTGGCCAAATTTACAGCGCAGAGTATCCTTTCCACTTCTTTTGTCATTGGATTCAACACATCCCAGAAAATAGCAGAATACGGGTCCCCAGGAACATTAATCAGACCTGTCCGGTCACAGTCCAACTTGGAGAAGATCTGAGAAACTTTATCTGTTAGGGGACCACAGCATTGATCATCTAATCTAGACAGTACTCTTAAAGTGATTCTCAAAACACATTTTAATTTACATTTGGATATCCAGATAATGGATGGCATTTAAGTAACGGAAGCAAACATATACTTTTAGTATCTTGTGTGAAGTTGACCCTCTTTATTTGTTTAAGCCTGGCCTAGTTGGAGATCTATGATGGTTGGTGCAGAACATATATGGAACATCAGGTTGTTTACTGCCTTATATTTCCCTATACATAATGGCAATACAGCAAAAGGTGATCTGGGTATCAGGTCTATTTTTTTTACATGGAATTGCACACTTTTTGTCTTTAGGCAGCAAACTCTTCTCCTTGGGATAGCTTGATAACTGGTTATCATTTTGTATTGATAAATATATATGGATGTATCATTCTCATATATGAAGATATACAGATAAACATATACATACATACATACATACATACATACATACATACATACATACATACTCTTTTTATCTGCAAATTAAGGAAGTTCCTGACAGAAATTTCAGATGTGATGCTTGAAATATATGTTTTAGATATGCTTCAAAATCTCTTTTGTATTATTAATCAGTTAATATTTGTATACAATGATCCTGGAATAATTCTTTTTAAATTAAATCTTAATCTATATCTATAAAAAGGAAGCAGTATTTTGTGGCTCTGGAATACCAGTAAATTGAGTACCTTTAATTTTTAAATGCAGGTGACCTTTTTCCCAACTTCATTTTTTCATCTTAATTGGCCATGTCTTCTGGACTTCACATTTTGTTGTTGCTTTTTCTTTACATTGATATTAACATTACGATTTGTTACTGCATAAAAGAACTAAAATTATTACAAACATTTTCTTCTGTTAATAGCACATTAATCCAAAATGCAAAGTGGGTGCGTCTAAGAAGTCAGATGTTGGGAGTATATTTTAAAAAAAAAAAATAGCAGCCAAATGTGTGATTTCATAGGTAAATTGGGAGTGACCATCCAGTTGAAAAAGATTTTAGAATACAGAAATGATGAATGAAACATAATCACTTTAATATTCTTACTCATAAAATAACTTTTAAAGAACTTCCACCAGAATAGTAAGGAGAGATTGGTTTTTTGTTTTGTTTTTTAATTTCAACTTATATCCCGCTCTTTTCCGGAGACTCAGGGCGGCTTACAATTTCTTAAGCACAAATCAATGTGCTTAGCCATAGCCTTCATTCCTTGTATAT
>JANHFM010003749.1:405951-417522 GCA_032468115.1 Grayia smithii
GGGGGAGAGGGGGGGAAATATTGTAAAAAATTTGTAAAACATTTTAAATAATAATAATAAAAAAAAGAAACAAGTTCCATTAGTTATCCGTTCAAAATGTGCTTTCCCTCCTTCATTTAGACTATAAAAATAAAAGTCTGGAAAAAAAAACCCCATAGGGATGTAACTTGGCTCTCCATATAATTCCTATCTGTCCGGGTTGATCCAAAGCTTCATGCTTTTGTTCATGGCTCCTCCATTCCATCCTTGGAAAGGAAGAGCCTAGAGAAGCCTAAACAACTGGAGAAGCAGAAAAAATAGGTTGTATGCGGCTGCTGGCTATGGGTTAGTCTTCCCCTGCATCTAAAGGCACTAGCTTAGCTTACTGGGTACAGGAAGACCATATGACATAACTCACCATTTCCCTGCTATTCTTGCCTTCTAACATATACTATCTGAAGTATCTTTAATTCTCCGTCAATTGGTAAACCCTACATCATATGTTGAACAGTCTCTTCCTTACCTCCTCCTTTGTCTATTTTCTTTCTGACTCAGTTGATAAACCTTGTGCTCTAGCAAATCAAATAAACTTAAGGGTCTCAAACCTCTGGAGTCCATCCACCACTGCCTCCTCTCCAGTAGTGGGTTTAAATTTAGCTTGCTACTGGTTTATTTATTTGTTTGTCGCATTTATATGCCACCCCCTCTCCCGAAGGACTCGTGTGCGTGTGCATGCTTGTGCATACGACACTTCTGTGCATGCACAGAAGCATCTGGTCAGGTGGGCGGAGCCTCCTGCTGCCACCGCTACCAGTTTATTCGATCTGGGACGAACTGGTAGCAACTCACCACTGCTTCTCTCCTTTCTTCAGATAATAGAAGACTGCCAATAACCAAACTTTAAACCTAAGTGAAACAAGAAAAGTTTGAAAAACTTTGCAGCTGTAAAATTAGTTTGATAAATGGCATCAAATATGATAATATTACTTCAAAATCTATTTAGGTAGACAGACTTGGGGAACACAATGCTTACAGACTTTATCAAAAATGAAATATAACTTATTTAGTTCTTTTTTCTGTGGTTGTATAAGAGGGTGCTTGTACAGTATGCAGTATGCAGTAATTACGCAGTTGGCAAATATCTAGTTTATGCCTAAATTAACATATACATTAATGAAAATAGAAAGCTTATTGTTCCACACATGACATGTTTAATGGGTCATGTTTAATAAAAGCCATAATCTAGCCATTTTCAAGATAAGGATGATTTTGTCTTTATCAATTTTTATGTCCTTTAGAATCTCAGTTTATCCACAAACTGAGATCCATGCCACTTTGATAAATATAATTAAAAACACATCTGCTCAGCACTTGCCACTACTTCAAAAATATCCTAGTAGGTCGAAGGCTGCAGAATTAAATGGTTTCTCTGGGAAAGTTTCTAGTGATTATAAAAAGTTTCAGAACTTCTTTGTACAGTTGCCTTCATTATTTCAAATTTTTCTATGCACCCACATTTTGATTCATGCATTTAAAGCCATAGTATCACTATTTGGCAGCAAGTAATATGGAACTGGAAAGAGTCCCAATGCTTTGGCATAGGATTGCAGCCTAAATTTAGAATCATGCCTGTTCCCCAGTTTCATAGGAATAAATGCCACTCTGCTCTAATATCAGAGAAAGTCTTGTAAAAGTGATCTAGGTCAGTGAGCAAGCATGGTGATTACCCTTGTATTTATAGTCATATTTCTAAAACCAGATGTCTGGATGTATAATCATGGGAGAAGCTTCAAGGCTGTAAATTTTGGAAGAACTACAGTGTGGCTTATTCACCAAGAGAAATTGCTGATTAGTACCCACCAGTGGTGATGGTGCCGACCTAAAGCCAGCCAGTATAAATGATTTATTACTCATCCAGTAACAGATATTCATTATAATCTTTAGATGCTGCTAGTTCATTCTGTTTATACAACTATTTAGCGGTCATTTATTAAAAATAAAATTCATGTATACTTATTGGAAGTACAACCTGGCAGGAAAAGGAGATTGGCAGAAATACAGCAGAAAACCTATACCAACACCAGTCTTACTTCTCATGACAGTAATATATTATATATTTTTTATAACACAGCAATATTAAAACTGAAAGGAATTTCTTTAAAAAAATCATCATCTTCTTCAAGTTCAGCAATATCATCATCACTGCCTAAGCCACAATTTAGTTATATTGTTCAAAAGTTTTGGCTGTTGTTTTTAAGTTTAAATAAATAATCTGACTTATTTAAGAATTTTATTTACAATTAATTAACTAAATAAATTAATGTATCTCATATAAAGATAAAATCTGTATCTTGTTATTTGAAGACTTCAAATAAGAATTCACAACCATCTACTGTAGATGAAGAAAGATATGATCCAGGTATCTCCAATACCCGAGGCTGCATTTTGAGCTGACAAACAAATGACAACCACAACCTCTTTCTCTATTGTAGATAACTGGTTAGAGTATCAAACTATTATTCTTTGGTCACTGATGACCCAATAAACACCATAGTACCAGAATCATCCATCAGTGTCTGTTTCTTTGAGTGTTTATAAACTTGTGTTTGAAATTTGTCTAGACATCTTGTCTTCTTTCAACCTATTTTTTTTACTGCCTTCCATTTTCCCAACCATTAAGGTCTTCTCCAATAGCATTATGTTTCCAAGCTTCACTATTACTGCTTCCAATGAGCAATTTCATAAAGTATTGAATTCATCAAATTAATCTTATAAAATTGTTTTAAAAGTTTCTTCTTCAATTGAATCAAAATGAATATATATGTATCCAAAGGCCTTTGCATATATTATTGACTTCAATGATAACACAATCTAGCTATTTGCTTTCTTTTGTGCAATGCAGGGCTACAACATTTCGGTGGATCGTTAGATGGTAAGGACAGGGGTGGGGATTGGATTTGGAAACTCAGATGTATGTCATTGCAGTGATACGTCCAATGCAGTGGTGGGTTCCCCCAGTTTGGTCTGGTTTGCGCGATCCGGTAGCGGTGACGCTGTGACGTCACCGAACTGGTTCTACGCATCCAGGACTGCGCCCCCCCGCATACCCGTACTTACCGGCCCGGTTGTGGAGTGCGCATGCGCGCATGCGTGCATGCGCAGAAAACTGTTTTTGATGTTTTTGGCCAAAAAAAGCTTCTGCACATGCGCAGGAGTGCCCATTCGGCATGCGCGTGCACAAAGCACGCATGCATGCCAGATGCGCACTCCGTGCACCCCGACCACGTGCAAAGTGCATGCACCTTTAGAACCGGTAGGAGAGGTAAGTAGAACCCACCCCTGGTCCAATGTGTTTTCACAGGAATATAAAAAACTAATTTATCCTAGAAAAGATAATGCTAGAAAACATAATCAAGCAATGGATTTGTGAGAACTTAGAAATGACCACGGTGATTAATAGAAGCCAGCATGGGTTTGTTGAAAACAGATTGTGCCAAACAAACCTTAATGCCTTCTTTGATAAAATGACTAAATTATTGGATCAGGAAAAAGCTGTGAATATAGTATATTTAGATTCAAAAATAGTGCAGAAATGAGCAACAAAAATGATAAGATGCCTGGAAACGAAACTGTACAATTAATAGTTCAAGTATATCTAGTCTAACAAAGAGAAGGATTAGGGGTGACATGATAGCTGTCTTCCAGTACTTGAAGGGCAGTTACAGGGAACAGGTGGTTGATGTTGTCCAAAGCATCTGAGAGCAGGACAAGAAGCAACAGGTGGAAGGTCATTAAAAAAGAGATCATATCGGGAAACTAAGGAGAAATTTCCTAACACTTGCAGCAATTAACTAATGGAAGAGTTTGCCTTCTATAATTGGGGATGGGTGGGACTCCATTGCTGGAGATTTTCTAGAAAAGAGTGGACATCCATTTGTTTGGAAGGATATAAGGGACGTGGTGGCTTCGACTGAGCTTGTCAGTCAAAAAGTCAGCAGGTCAGCGGTTCAAATTCCTAGTGCCACATAATGGGGTGAGCTCCCATTACTTGTCCCAGCTTCTGACAACCTAGCAGTTCGAAAGCACGTAAAAAATACAGGTAGAAAAATAGGGACTATAGGGACTAATAGGTAATAGCATTCTGTGCGCCATTGGAGTTTAGTCATGCTGGCCACATGACCATGGAGACGTCTTTGGACAGTGCTGTCTGTTTGGCTTTGAAACGGAGATGAGCCCCGCCCCCTAGATCGGGAACGACTAGCACATATGTGTGAGGGGAACCTTTACTTTTAAGGTATTATTGAATCTAAACAGGGGTGAAATGCTACCAGTTCAGACCCGATTGGCTGATCCGGTAGCGGAGACTGGGGCTGGTTTACTGTACCGCTAGCAATTGCTGGCTGGCCATGCCCCTGAACCGGTCCATGGCCCGCAATTCTGCCATGCTTCCCTGCCTTCCACGCAGTTTTCCTGGCATCTCTGTGGCCAACTTGCGAAGACAGGCAAGCAGACAACTACATGGAAGGCAGGCAAACATAGCAGGGCTGCGGGAAGGAGCTAGCAGCTTACTCCCTTCTCTGCAGCCCTGCCAGGATTCCCTGCCTTCCATGCTGCCTTCCCAGAAGTCCCCCATGCCTGCTTGCCTTCTGAGGTTGGCATCCAGCCTGGCCCAACTAGCCAGTGGGTGGGTGGGCAGCCCTTGGTGGAAAGGCAGACACTGAGCTGGGGCTGAGAGGAGTGACTGCGGTGCTCTGGGAGGGCAAGAGGACATCTCTGGCTGCTGCATATGCACCAGCCCCATTTCTTAAAAGGCAGAGTCCCCCCAAAGGCCGATCCAAAGAGGGGAGGGGGATGTTACAGAAAAGGCTGCCTTCCACCCGGGCCCACATGCCTCCTGTGCCGGCTCCGCGGGGCATGGAGCTCCGAAGCAACCCAATGGCTTCTCACCCAGCCACCTGCCTGCTCTCTCTGACTGCTGGTGCAACTCTGGGAACTCAGCCCACAGAGTCTGGCACTCTAGGAGAAGGAGGCTCAGTTGTGGCTCTGTTCCCACTAGCAAAGAACCAGAGCAAGAAGCACAGAAGCTTCTGATGGCTGGTAGGGCAGCAGCCCCCACCTGGGGAGAAGGCCAGACCTGGCCGTGCCACCACAGAGCCCTCAGTGCTCTCTCTTCAGCCTGGGCAGTGGCACTTACCCAGCTGGAGTGGGACATGGTGCAGGCAGAGAGGCCAATGCAGCCCCTGCTAAGTCTGCCCTGGCTGAGCGATTGAAGTGCCTCTGCAGCAACAGGCATGCTGCAGCTGCCTTCACCTCCATGTGCTGTGCTTGGAAGGGGCTGATGGTGCTGCTGCTCTCCCTCCCAGCCTGGCTGCACAATGTGCACATGTCCTCCTACATGGGTTGTCCGAAGCAACCCCACACTGTTTGCTTTCATTTCGTGGTGGGAGAAGGAAGAAAGTGAACATGTGCATGTGCAGCAGCCCTGGGATGTCCGCGGCCAGCCTGCCTGCTCTGCTGGAACACCACCGCATCACCACTGTTCACTTTCATCAGCTGCAACAGGCAACGGTGTGTGTTTAAAAAGGAGAGTGAGCGTCTTCTCCTGAACATAGCACCAGCATTCGCTTTCCTCCTACTCCAGAATGCCGGCGCCACATTCAGGAGAAGAAACTTGCTCTCCTTAAACGCACACCATTGTCGAAATGAAAGTGAATGGTGGCGGGGTTGCTTCAGGAGGGCAAGCAGACATATGCACATTGTTCAGCCAGGTGGGGAGGGGGAGTGGCAACAGTGGTAGCAGCAGTCCCTTCCAAGCGCAGCGCATGGAAGCGAAGGTGGGCAAGGTGTCCGCAGCGTGCCTGTTGCTGCAGAAGCACTGCGATCACTCAGCCAGGGCGGACTCAGTGGGGGCTGCATTGGCCTCTCCCCCCGTCCCATGTCCTGCTCCAGCTGGATAACCTCCGCCACCCAGGCTGCAGGGAAACCGTCACAGAATCCGCAGTGGCACTGCCGGGCCTGGCCCTCTCCCTGTGCATTTAAGAAGAGGAGCACAGCTCTGGTAAATAATTACAAGAAGCCTATAGCCGCTGCATCTTTCTGCACAAGAAGTGCCTCCAGGCGCTTCGAAAAAAAGAGGCTGTCGCTGCAGGCATCTCGTGACAGGGGAAAATAAGGTTTTAAAATAGAAAAAAAATTTAAAAGAGTTTTCCTATTGGGTTCTGTGGGTGTGGCTTGGTGGGTGGTGGTGGTCATGTGACTTAGTGGGCATGGCTGTGAGTGACGTCAACTTGGTCATGTCCACTCAGTCACAAAAACCCCCCACCAAGCCACATCCACAAAACTGGTAGGGAAAATTTTTAGATTTCACCCTTGAATCTAAATATACTATATTCTGAGCAGGGTGCTGGACTAGAAGATCTCCCAGGTCCCTTCCAAGGTCCCTTCCAGCCCTATGATTCAATGAGTCTACCTTCTGCTGTATCAGTGCCTCTCACTCAAAATATATGAACAAGAACTGGTAGTAATTGTTATGTATTTCAGCACACCACCCCCAATGCTATTGGAGCTACTAGGTGTTGATCTGAGACATTGTTCATACAAAATAGGTGTATTTCCAATGCAGAATTGCTCTTCAACATTTCTTCATAGAGATTGATCTCACTTGTCTTCTCCTAAATCTTTTTCGGTTTGTTTACATCCCCTTTTAAATGACATTTCTCAATCTGAACTTAAAATAGCACTATTTATTAGAACAGATGAATAAAGGGCCTTTTTTTTATACCTAAATGAAGTGAACTATGTAAGTCAGTTGAGAATTACTGGATAGAACTTTGATGAGTGATGGATTATAAATAACAATAATATATTCATTGTTCTATAAAATTACAGCAAACACAGTTCAACTGAAGGATAGATCACTTATTGAAAATATAATTCTTGATGCGGAGATTGGCTTCACAAATCCCCTAAGGAGCCATTTATCTCAGAATAGCTAAGAAAGCTTTTGAAACTGGCTGAGATAGAAAAAGCTTATGAGAGCTGAAGCACTTTTGATTGATGATTGGTTGGGAACTTGAATCCACTTATAAATTATTGCAATATTCTGTTCTTTGGAGAAATACACATTTTCAGCCCTCTAATAAAAACAGATACTTATTCAGACTTTGAAATGAAGTTTCATAATCATGAAAAGTTGATCTGGTAGTTTAACTAATGGCAAACTATCAGAGAAGGAGAGAATGAAAGAAGAAATATTGCTAGTGATCATGTCAAAAGATACCATATTTATATAAATTAAATTGTAGATCACTCAGTTTGGTGCTGTGTCACACCTTAGTCACACCTTAATTTATTTGAATTTACTTGCTGCATCCTTGTCCTTAAAAGTAGTTGAGCCTTTACCTAAATGCATTCCTTAAAGATGTCCAAACACTCTTTTAATTATAATAAGTATAATTTATAAAAATTATACTTATGTAGAAATATCTTGCCTCCATTATTTAAAATGAGGATATGTTCACTACGGTAAGCAACAGTGTTGAGAATATTACTTAAAGTGCTGACAATTTTATTTGGGAAAGTGGATCATTATAATTAAAATAATTATGTTCACACCTAGAAACATTTGGGAATCTCCACCTCAATATGTGTGCTTGTGAAATGATAACTTTTTGAAAAAATAATCTTTTGCAAATATATCATGTCTGATTTTTTTTTAAAAATTTCACTCACCAAACTTGAGAATTTTTAAAATTACATAATCCTCTAAATGTATGAAGTTTATTTGGAGTTTTGCCTTGTGTGTGATCGTTTTCCTTAATGGTCTAAGGAAAAGTCCAACCCCACCCCCTGCCACCTAAGTCTGTTGAATCTTATCTGTTTGCCTTGACCATTAGTAGGTCAGATTATTGTATATAGGTTTTATGGAATAAACTTGCAGTGTTTTTGAATTCTATCCTGGATCCTGGCTTCCTGCACCTGACAGACTTCTTTCTAATATTGTGTTCTATTGCTGGAGAACTGCATTGTAAAGAATCAATTGCATGTTTAAAATAACTAAACTTCCTCATGTAAAACTGCTAGACAGATTTCTCTGTTTCCCTAAAGGTTGCTTCTGAGTAACTGGCAAGAAGTATATGAAGTGTTCACCTGGTTCAGTTTTCTAGCATATGGTTTGCTTGGGTACACATCTTTTCACACCAGAAAATACTTCACTGGCAAGCAATAAGAGTGACGACATTATCTGTGAAAGTGAGACAGCAGCAGAAAAGGAAAGGAAAGAGTAATTTTAAGGGATGAATAAATATGAATGAATGTTATTTATGTATGTATTTATTTATTTTTAATTTATTTATTAAATTTTAATTAATTTATTTATTTTCAGTTAAAGAATAAGGGATTTTGTGCTGGGTAAAAGAGTTTGTAGTTTTCGAATAATTTTTAGATGCATCTAAAACTTTCTATTTATTATTGCTGAGAACTGGACTAATTTGTGAAATTTACTCTGGTAGTACTGCATAACTATATATTGTTTGTACATTTTAATCATTCTTTTTCTTTGTTGGCATAGTAGATATTTTCAGTAGAAGGAATATTTTGCTTTTCTGTATACCAAAAATTGTAAAGAAAGGGAAATACATTTTAACATACATGCTATTGTTTTCAAAACAAAAAAAGAATTTTAAAAACTGTAATACTGTGTGCAAAACAACAATGTTCATGAGCTCTTGAAAATATTGTTTTTAAAATATTATTTGCTTTCTCCAATGAAACTGATTCTAAATTTAATTCTAACAATGGAAAAGCATATTTAAAAGACATTAGTTTCGCTATTGGCTTTCATTTGTTTTGTAAAGCTTTGTGTTTTGGAATATATATATATATTTATGGTGATTTCTGTGCTACTGAATTAGATCCACATACATGATAACAGTTTAATACAGCAAGATTAGAAATAGTATAAAAAGCACATTCTTGTTGGGTTCCATGATACATTTTGATAAGTAAAGAAATAATTCATTTGTGATACATTTTAGGACAAGGAGTACTACGTATCGATCCAATTTAAAAGAAATTTACATTCAACAAGTAGATTAGAGGGTACCTTTCACAATTAGTAGGAGATTCAGCAGCTTTCAAAAGCAGTTATATAAACTCACCAAGGATATTGGGAAAATATTATTTCAAGACAATGATAAAAGCCTTCAATACTATTATTATTAAAAAAAACTTTCAGTGCATTTCTTATTCTTTATATTTCCTTATCATTTTGCTATTTGCAGTACTATCATTTGTTGGGCATAGAAAAATGGCAGCTTGGTCTATGTGCAATGTTCTTATGGTTGCAAGTAATATCTGCAAAAAAAACTAAGCATCGTATTGTTTTAACACTGAACCAGCATTTGTACTAATGAGCATATCGGCAAAAGAGTTTCTTAGGCAAATAGATGAACTGAAAGTAGGTATGTAGTCTGTCTTGTACCTCTGGTGAACCTCTTCCTGCTATTTCCTGTTATAAGATGAAGGCAGTTTGTGATTGATGGCAAATCCTATGAATTTTTCTGGATAACATTCTTTGAGGTTTCTCTGGTCTAACTTGGCTGCATGAAAACTTCGAAGTTCTTCTAATACATTTGTGAAATCTGGACATACTGCAATCTAATTTAGCTCTACAGCTTTCATTCTTCTCTATCATAAATGCCAGGACCTTTTTTGTAGTCAATTTTGCTAGACCTATTTTTTCTTAGTGAAGCTTTTATATTTTCCTTCAGCTAGTCTAGTAAAAATAGGAACAAATCTGGCTGAAAAGTACTCTTGTACTTAACAAAAGTTAATTAGTTAATTAAGACTGATAATTTGTATACTTCTATACAGGTAGCATCTGTCACCTTTGTAATTCACATAATACTATATCTTATGTCTTAGGTCAGTGGTTCTCAACCTTCCTAATGCCACGACCCTTTAATACAGTTCCTCATGTTGTGGTGACCCCTAACCATAAAATTATTTTTGTTGCTACTTCTTAACTGTAATTTTGCTACTATTATGAATTGTAATCTAAACATCTGAAAGGCAGGTGTTTCCTCGACCTTTCAATCATAACTGTAATTTTGCTACTATTATGAATTGTAATCTAAACATCTGAAAGGCAGGTGTTTCCTCGACCTTTCTCACCAGAGCAATGGCCCACATCTAACGAAAATCAGAGTCTACGGTGCCTACTTGGAAATAGGACCTATTAGACTCACCTGGATAGAGGAGCGGTGTTTTGGTTCCTAAGGCCATTGGTAATATGTGTTTTCCGATGGTCTTAGGCGACCCCTGTGAAAGGGTCGTTTGACCCCAAAAGGGGTCCCGACCCACAGGTTGAAAACCACTGATTTAAGGAAAGGTAAACAGAATCATTTAGAAACAACAGATGTGCTTCTTTCTTTTAACTGCATTAAGAGATACGGTATATGCTAATGGAAGCAATGAAGCACTAGAGGGCAGACTTGATCCACCAGTATATTTCTTTTTCTGGCTACCACCAGTGTTTTTCAACCTTAACAACTTTAAGATGTGTGGCCTTCAAGAATTCTCCAGCCAGCCACACCCTGCCTTGGCAGTCCATGTTCAGATCCTGACCTGATACTTGAAATAACCCTATTCTTTAAAAAAAACTGTGAAAGAGACAAAACAGAGCCAAGCTGGAGACAAAAATACATGAAGAACGGTTGCAGGGATTGGGTATGGCCAGTCTAGAGAAAAGAAGGACTACGGATGACATAATTGCAGTACTCCAATATTTGAGGGGTGCCACAAAGAAAAGGGGGGATCAACTTATTTTCCAGAGTACCAGAAGGCAAGACAAGAAACAATGGATGGAAACTAATCAAGGAGAGAACAACTTGGAATTAAGGAGAAACTTCCTAACAGTGATAACAATTAACTAGTGGAACAGCTTGCCTTCAGAGGTTGTGGGTGTTTTGCAGGGGTGGGTTCTACCCACCTTCGCTACCAGTTCTCTTCATGTGCGTGCATGCACGTGCGCGAAATTTCGCGCAGAACGCTAATTTCGGCGATTTTGGGAAAAAAAGGTAAGTTGGGGCGCGCGGGTGGGCCCGGGTCCGGGACGCTGCGAACCGGTTCTGTGACGTCACAGCGTCACCGCTACCTATTCGCGCAACTGGACCGAACCACTGGTGTTTTGTCACTGGAGGTTTTTAAGGCAGCCACTTGTCTGAAATGGTATGGTCTCCGGCTTGATCAGGGATTTGGGATTAGAAGACCTCCAAGGTCCCTTCCAGCTCTATTCTAATTGGTTGAATCTAGAGTAGTTGACAGACTGAAGCTTGGCCTAGCTTCATGCTTTTAAACAATTTTCCAAACACTGTTTTCAGTCTGAAATCAGGATCTAAAAATTAATTCAGAGTGCAGCTCTTTACTCTTGTATTTATTTTTTGTAGGGGTTAATTTTTCTAAAATCATTCATTCAGTAAAAGCTACTGACAGCTTATAACAGGGTAAGTTCTAGGCAGGGGTGAAATCCAGCAGGTTCTGACAGGTTCTGGAGAACAGGTAGCGGAAATTTTGAGCAGTTTGGAGAACTGG
>JANHFM010003749.1:430851-444260 GCA_032468115.1 Grayia smithii
CACTAATTGCTGGCATCTGGAACTAACTGAACAGTTAGTTCAGAGCACTAATTAGGTGAGCCACCAAGGAACTCGTTGTAATGCGACTAATAGTCATTGTAATAAGTAATTTCTGAATTATGAAAGCACTTAGTCCAGGGGTGTCAAACACAAGGCCTGCGGGCTGGATTTGGCTCACATTGTGGTCGGATCCAGCCTGTGAGGCTATCCTTGAAAATATACCCAATGCAAAGAGGCAACATTGGGCCAGTGTGGCTTCAGCCCAGTCTACCCAATGCAAAGAGGAAACATGCCAGCAATTTGGTGTTAAGCTGGCCACACCCACCCAGTCGCACACACACACACACACCCAGGTCAACCACAGCCCTGAGGTGGCCCTCAATGAAATTGAGTTTGACACCCCTTACTTAGTCCATTAGTATACTATTATTTAAAACTTCAGATTAATATTTTTTTTCCCCGAAGGTTACTATGCTATCTTTTTAGAGTATTGAAAATACTAGTTTAAACTGAAATGTTCTGCTTTCCTTCAAAAATTTCAGTGGCCTGGTGCCTTTGCACAATGCTTGTTCTTATGGACACTATGAAGTAGCAGAACTTCTTGTTAAACATGGTGCAGTTGTGAATGTGGCTGATTTGTGGAAATTCACTCCTTTGCATGAAGCTGCAGCAAAAGGAAAATACGAAATTTGTAAACTACTGTTACAGGTAAGTCGCTTGAAATGCATGCATTATGAAAGGTTTATCCCATGACATCTAGATGATGTGTCTATGTGTAAAATCCACATTAATAATGTTTCACATAATGAATAGAGGAAGCGATCTAAGTTGTGCAGGTTGTGACTGAAATGCTAGAAGGAATAGGGTGGATTGTTGTACGTTATAACGGAATTAATATGTTTTTTTTTCAATTTGTTACCAAATTAGCATGGTGCTGACTCTACAAAGAAGAACAGAGATGGAAATACCCCATTAGACCTTGTTAAAGATGGTGATACAGATATTCAAGATCTCCTTAGAGGAGATGCAGCTTTGCTTGATGCTGCAAAGAAGGGCTGTTTGGCTAGGGTGAAAAAATTGTGTTCTCCTGATAATGTCAACTGTCGTGACACACAAGGCCGGCATTCTACTCCACTCCACTTAGCAGGTGAGTTTTCTAAAAAAAAAACAAAACATAGTGATGTTGCTGTATCACAATCCTCATATGGAAAAGCTCTTGAGTAGGATTCTGGAGCAGAACATCAAGTGTATTGGCTAAATCGTTATAAAGGCCTGAGCAAAATAAGTGTGCTAATAACAATAATTGCTGTTAATGATTGTCCAAGCCCTACTTCAGATATATTTGGGTTTAATTTTGAAAAATGCCCCTAGAGATATATGAAACTTATCTTAAAGAGTCAGATAATATAGTGTATTCCAGCATCTGTCTATTCTGAAAAGCTGCAGGTTTCCAGGGTCTTAGATCTTGGTTATTCCTAGCTGTTTTTACTGGCGAGGTAAAGGGTTGAACCTGGAATTTTTAATGCAAAAATCAGGTATCCTGCCATTGTGCTTTGCCGCATATGACTGCTGCTTGTATATGGCTGCCTATGTTGAAGGGGGGAAAAAGTACCTGTGGTTTAATGTTCAGAAAACAGGAAAAGTGGTTGATGGCTTTTTATTTTAATTGTTTAGTCAGATACAGAACAATTTATTAAAACTATTTGTTCTTACGGCCTCCTAGCTGGTTACAACAATTTGGAAGTTGCTGAGTACTTACTACAGCACGGCGCTGATGTAAATGCACAGGACAAAGGAGGTTTAATTCCTTTACATAACGCAGCATCCTATGGGGTGAGTAGCTTGATCTTTCATTGTAAATGTTTTAAAATTATACATCAGCTTTAAAGGAGCCAGTGTGGATCTCTTCAACCTGCAGCTTCAAGGCTTTTTCCTGAATTTTTGGATAGAAATACCTTCCATCGTGATTCCTACAGAAACAAAGCAATATAACAGTGTCTCCCATCAGTACATTTCTGAGAGACTCCAAAAATCCCTTCATGTTTGTATTATCATTATTCTTTTTCTCCCTCAGTTTAAAATAGTTTATACTATGGGAGGTCTCTACTTAAACTAAGGATTTAGCGTGAAAATAATAGAGTAACTTGTTTCGTTTCCATTTTGTGACTCAAATCACACTATGAGTTTGCTAATAGGGTGAAGGAAATATGCCAGTAAAAGCTCATCTATGAGCACAAATTTTGTTTGGTTTGTTTTCAGTGGGATAATCCCTAGTCAAAACTGCAGCAATCTTTTTGCATAGTATTATTTCACTGATAACATTGAGGTTTTATGTACAATGAAATCTATGGTTATTTAAATATAAAGAGCAGAACGTATTTATGGATATTACTACTGTAATGTTGTGGTGAACTAGGACTGACAAAACTGAAGTACAAGGACCCATTCAGAGATAACCATCATCTCTGTTGGACATGGATGACCTTAGGCAAGTCAGTATTTGTAAGCTTCGTCTCCTTAAAGAGTTATAATGAATGTAAAAATGAGCAAGATAATCCTATACATAGCCTTGGTCTCATTAAAGAAAATAGCAGAATTTGGCTTTTCTACTTGAAAGAATGTTATATGTCCCAGTGTACTCATATTCAGTCATTTCCATAGTACCCTGTTTCCCCCAAAATAAGACATAATAAGCCCAATCGGGCTTTTGAGCGCATGGCAATAAGGCCAAGCGGTTATTTCAGGGTTCAAAAAATATAAGACGGTCTTATTTTTGAGGAAACACAGTAATATTTTTATTTATTTTTTATTTATTTTATTTAGACTTGTATGCCGCCCTTCTCCCGAAGGACTCGGGGCGGCTCACAATAAAAAAATATCCAATAAAAAACATATATCCATAGACAAAATATAACACACAACAAGACACACAACATTAAAATAGTTTAAAATATCAAAAGAGTAAAAAGGGACAATAGAAAAGTTAAAATCCAATTTAAATATATAAAAGTCTAAAATTGGTCAGTCAAAGCCTCTTTGGTGGAAAAGCCACGTTTTCAGGTCGGTTTATTATTAATTATGAAATTAATAATAAACTGGTGGGACAATAAATGGACAAAGTAATAGAAAAGGAAGAAGCTAAAGTGCTCTAGGACTTTAGAATTCAAATAGACAATCACTTGCCACAAGTCACTTCAGACTTAACAATTGTTGATAAGAAAGACAAAAAAGTTTGGATAGTGGATGTGGACAGATAGTGGAGACAGCAGAATAAAGAGAAAAAGTCCTGCAAATAGATGTAGAACAACTGTGGTAAAAGAATGCAAAGATATTACCAGTGGTGACAAGTACCTTGGGTGCAATCCCAAAACATCTGGAACACCACTTGAACACCATCGGCATTGACAAAATCGCCATCAGTCAATTCCAAAAGGCAGCCTTACTTGTAACAGCTTACTTTCATGATACACCTAACAGGCTAGAACACGGGTGTTAAACTCACCATGTCACGTGACGTATCGTGACGTTTTTCCCTTCGCGGAGCTGGGGTGGGCATGGTCTGTGTGTGATGCATCCGGTCGATGGGCTAGAAAGTAGGAAACTGAGTTCAAGTCGTACCTTAACCATGAAAGCCAGCTGGATGATTTTGGATCAGTTACTCTCTTTCAGCCTGACCCACCTTACAGGGTTGTTGTGGGAAAATTAGGAAGGTGTGTTAGAAGTATTTGCCACCTTGAATTATTTGTAAAAATAATAAAGGCGGGAAGCAAATAAATACTATCAAAGGGCATATATCTTAGAATCTTGGGATGGACTTGGGGCGGATAAAAATGTTAAATCCAGTATAAACATCCGGCTGACTATAACCAATAATAATATGGAATGTTCCTCATAGTAATATGAAACAAACATCTTGTTAAGTGTGGTGTGTATTAAACTTTCTGATATACCTATAGGCAAAAAAATTACAGATGAAAGTCTAAAAAAATTTGATCTGAGATTTGCTGTCTCAGTTCCCCTCTACTCCCATCCCTGACATTCTGAGATTAAAGTGACCAGACTGTAGAGGACCTGATGATAACCAGTTGAAAAAGAAAAGCATTGCTAGCAGTATGTTATACATAGGCTCTTCACAATTATGTGTTTAGATGTAGCCACATCTAAAAGATGTGAAATATATCTTTCAGGATTGTAAGCTTCATGCAGTAAATCGTTGAAGTTTTGATGTAGTTAGGTCATCTATAACCTCACTTACTGAACGTTGCTCTCAGCAGACTGCGGAAAGATAATTTAGCTGTGCACTTTGCTATAATCCGTCAGATCTAAATTTGTAGTTACTAATTCATTTTTTTTCAATTTCAAAGTAGTTTGAAAGGAAGATCTAAAGCATAATAGATTTAAGTAAGTCTACAATTCAGTTTTTCTTCACCTCTTCTTAGAATACTGCAAGGTTCTGCTAGTGGCAAGGATTTTAGTTTAGGTTTATAGTTTATAGTTTATTTCAATTTCTATGCCGCCCTTCTCCCGAAGGACTCGGGGCGACTTACAATAAAACAGAAGTATAAAAAACATGTAAAGACATAAAGCAAATACAAACCAAACAAACAACATACAAACAAACAGTCACTTTAAAATTTAAAATTTAAGATTAAAAAGGGGCAATAATAATAAGTTAAAATCATTTTAAATATAATTATAAAAGTTAAAAATTGGTCAACCATAGCCAGATTGAGGAAAAAGCCAAGTTTTCAGGTCGCGGCGGAAGGAGCGGAGGCCTGGGGCAGTCCGGAGTTCCACGGGTAGATCATTCCACAGGGTCGGCACTCCCACAGAGAAGGCTCTCCCCCTGGGTGCCGCCAGTCGACATTGTCTGGCTGAGGGCACCCTGAGCAGGCCAACCCTATGGGAGCGGACCTGGCGCTGGGAGGATGCTTGTGGCAGTAGGTGGTCCTGCAAGTATTCTGGGCCTAAGCCATGTAGGGCTTTATAGGTCAAGACCAGCACCTTGAAGTGCACATGGAGAGCGACTGGTAGCCAGTGCAGCTCGCGCAGGAGTGGTGTTACATGGGAGTATCGAGTGAGTTAAAATATTGTGAGATTTATGAACACAAACTGTTAAAATCCTGGCTCACATCAGATATAACTGTGGTTCAAAAAGTGTGGATAATTGATGTGGCAATACCAGATAAATGTAGAATACAATACAAAGTACTGGAGAAGATCACAAAGAAGATCAAGATCTGAAAATCAAAATTGAAAGATTATGGCACCAACTGACCATGGTGTCCCAGTGGTTATTGGCACACTGGATGCCACATCAAAAAACATCTTTGATGGCACTTAGGAAATGTGCATATTGGCAAAATTTCCATCTGTCAATTATACTGCTTAGATCTGCACATATACTATGCTTATACATTACAGCATCCTAGGTTCTTAGGAAAAAACTGATGCTGATGAAGACCAACACCTGCTAAAGAACTGTGATTTCATATTGTTGCATGTATAAAAATAATAATGTAAATATGACTTTGGCATGGCACAAAGCTATGTTTCCAAAATTATCTCTAGAGCTCTGACAGCAAGACAAAACCTCATTTAGTTATTTTATAATTAATGCTTTTTATATGTTATAACTAATCATGTTCTCTTCCCATTACTAACTACCATTTTGTACATAGACAAGCTACACTCAGAAAGTATTGTGTGAACAATGTGTTTGGAATTTTGCCCACTTAAAATATCTAAGCCAGTTCAAACTAGGAACAATTCTGAAATCTTCTAGCTGTTACTGAATTGTTCAAGTAAACTCAGACAGAAATCCTTTACAAAATTTCAAATGACCTAAAACCTAATATGCTTTGACCAGATCCAGGTTCAGATTCAGCCATAGCCAATGAATTACATTGGTGACTTTGTACAAGCTATGTCATGATTGATTCAAATTGCAGCAGGATATAAATGTAATAAATAATATAAATGTTGTTTTGGGGAAATATCTGACGGAATAATATCTACATTGCCATGAGTTCCTAGAAGAAAGGTGAGATATAAATCTAATCAATAAAAATAGGTTTGGGCTGTGGGAAACATTTTAAGTATCCTTTTGAATGGTTTACACAGTTCTGTAATACATTTTATAGTTATATTTGATTTAATGCTTCCATGCAGTGTAGCTGTGTATTCTATAGCTATTTCAAATCCCAAATGGATTATGTCTCTTATAAAGTAATAATGTAACATATATCAATATCTTAGTTCCCGTTGCCCCCAGAAAAGGATTGAAAGGTCCCCCCTAACATCTGCTAAAAATATTAGCTGCTGGAAACAGTCAGCTGGGTCAATAACTATAACATTTCCTTTGTAGTATTCTGAAGTACAGTATCATGCTTGAAAATAATATCTGGGCAGTGTAACCCTTGCCTGTGACAGGATGGAGAATACTTTAGAATATTTGAAGTAACTCAATGCAGTTCTCAAAACAAACATGCTTCTAAGATCCTGTAATGGAAAGAATGTCTGCTGGTAGGCACGACAGAGCTTTAATTGAGACGTGTGATACAGTCTCTTAAGATTAAAAGTCATGCTTTCACTTGTACAAATGGCCCATGACAATTTTGAGGAAAGATTATATATTTTTAGGCTTGAATAATTTTATTTTTGGCCTCATTTTGACAGGCTTTTTATTTCATATAAAAACAAAAGCATTCAGCAAAAGAAACTGAATTTAATAGCTCCATTTGCACATTAATCATACAAAAATGACATTCTCTTTTTTTCTTCCTCTCAGTGTAAAATTTTAATTGCCCTTTGAGATTTCACAACTGAAAGTTTAAGTTTCTTGTTTAGTAAACTCGCAAAGGAACTCATTAATAATCATCATAACACCATAAAGCAAATGTCAAGTTTAACACTTTTCAAATGTTACCAAATCACTAAATTAGCAGGATAGCACCTATTGAGTATAACATTCATACTGAATACCACTAAGCTTGTGAACGTCAGACTGAGTAAGGGGGCACATATGAACACCAAGCTGTCTTTCACATCTATATATAGCATTTATAGGACCCCTCAAATTTAAACATTTTATAAAATTAAAAAAGATGTCCAAATCTCAACATAACATTGAATATTCTTATTTAAAATTTACCCTTTTGTGGTACTCTGTATAGAGGAGAAAATGCACACACTTCCATGATAATTTCCAGTTAAATCATGCAAAGGGTTCCTCGCAAAGGGCTGAAGCAGAGATAGCACATGTGTGAAACAGCAATGTCCATGTGCCCCTCTGTGTGTAAAAAAAGTTGACATAGAAGACTTCATCTAGGAATAGCAATAGCCCACAAACCCACCGCCACACTCCACAGGAATTATCTAGAACCAAAGACAAGATACAGAAGGATGAAAAAAACAATATAATCTATAAAACCAACTGTAACTATTGCAACCAATTCTAGGTGGGACAAACATCACATTGATTAAAAACCAGAATCTACAAACACCAGCTGGCAATCAAACGCCATGATCCTAAATCCTTAATCTCTACCCACACTGACACCAAATAGTACCAGTTTGATTGGAGCAACACACAAATCAATGGCCACGCTACCACCCACCATGCTTGTGAGTTCATCAAAGCCTGGCACACCACAAGCGATTCCATCAACAGAGACATTGACCTACAACCAGCCTACAAACACCTCAGAATCCAAATTAAGCAGAGACAGCACTTCCCCTCACGCAAGCCATCCAGCAATTCACCTCCCAATGATCCTCACCTGATGTAACCTCCCCATCACAAGACCCATTACAAGAACCTCACTAGACATACCCACATCTGACCCATCACTAGACCTACTGAACAACATGTAATACTTAGATGTTTTGCATCCCAATTTGGGAGTGTATTAATTTATATCTATATAATATGAAAATTTCCTGGTGAAGTTTTTGGATTAAAAGGTGGTAAAACACATTTAAGATGTACTTCTGTTTTGAGTTCATACCGCTGGGCAAAACATTTGGTTGGATCTAGACTAAATCTGTCATGCTTTGCAAAGAAATCTGATTTAGCCAAACTGTGTTAAGCATACTTTTACTGAATTAAAATCAATTGAACAAATTAACATAATTAACAGAAATCCTACACATTTCCTGTGGGGATAAAGAAACAATAGCTTAATCTGAATCCAGACTTTCTTTTTCAAAAATTCCATTTTAACGTGATAAACTACTATTATTTCTAATATTGTGTATTGGTCAGAGTCCCATAATCCACAATTGGGTTTATAAAACAATGGTATTATTATGGATTAAAGAGAGGCAGAGAGAGGTCTTAAAGGGGATTAGTAAACATTTCACGTTCAGCAGAATTAACATTCCAATTTGGGAGTACATATCAGAAGTATGCCAGTAATGCTTACTCAAAATGTTTGGAGGAAAAACCCAAAAGAAGACCTGATTTCTTTGAACCTTTTAGATGTCAGTTCTATAGTTAGAAATGATAAAGCAATTTCTTTGCCTAAGGAAAAGAGGTAGATTTTTCTGGACATGGCTATCATGTCACAAAGCCTCAGTTGTAGGATAGATGTGTAAAATGCTGAGTGGCTTTGGCCCATCTCATCTATAGTTACAAAACGATTGCTGATTCCTCTGCAGTCTGAGCAGCTGCCCAGAAGTGAGGCATACACAGAGATTGGCATCTCTGCCGGATACTATTATAATAATATCTTAGTAATTGAGGAGCAATTTCTTAATAGTTTTCATACAGGAATTTGTTTCACAATAAGCAAATTTTTAGACATTCTGTATTCATTTTTAAAATATTTATTCCAATGAAAACTATCCAGAGAGATCATACATGTTAGTGAAAACCCATAAAACAAGATACAGCAATAAAATCAAGTTTTAAAGAAAAAAGATACATTTAAAACAAATCATTTCAACCCAGACTGATGAAACATGATACTGACAAAGAGGAACTTAAGAGACAAAAGGCAGGTTAATATAGCAAAAAATGCCAATGAGTCTTTCCAATGAGTTGCTTTAGGTTGTTGTTGTTTTTTTAAAAAATAATGTTAGTCACATAGCAGCCTCAAATGTTTACATGAAGGAATTTAAATTGATTTTTAATTGGTTCTGTAGTTCATCTTGTTACTCAGCGCCTTTTGAGGATGGATATTTGGTCAAATAAAACTAACAATAATAATGTGGGCTAGAGTGGTTACATACCAAGATTGTGAAGCATTTTCAATTCAGACTTAAAGAGTGTGTCAGAATATGCAGACGTGTGTAATGCTGGGGGGAAAAGACATCTGTTTTATTTGTTGCATAGAATTGCTATAGTCACGGTACCAATAGTGCTACCCCAAAATGCTGTTGCCTGATCAAAATCATGACAAACCATGCACAGCCCTATTAAATGTTGCAGTGCAGTGGTGGGTTACTCCCGGTTCAGCCCGGTTCGCGCGATCCGGTAGCGGTGATGATGTGACGTCACCAAACCGGTTCTCTGCTGCCGGGAGCTGGGCCCACCCACACAACCCTACCGTATTTTTCTTCTTTATTTCTGAGCAGCAATCTACTCAGAAGCACCCAGCAGCTGGGCTTAACTCCTTTGCGCAGCTGGTAAAGAAACTAGCGTGCATGCACGGAGTGTGCGTTCGGTGCGCACGCTCGCTTTATTCACGTGCGCGCACCGATCACACGCAAAGCACGTGCATGAAGATAACCAGTAGTAAAGGTAAGTAGAATCCATCCCTGTTGCAGTGGTACCTAAACTATGATTACTGGGCTCCATGCTGCACCCCAAAGAATCCTGAAAGATTCCCTGAAAAGAAATAATACTTTTTAAATATGTGACTGGAGAAAAATAATCACCCATGTTTATTTAGTACAACTCAAGGTGTTCCTGCCTATTTTCCTGAAACTCTCTTACTTTCTAGATCAGCATCTCCACAACTAAACTTATATAACTTAGATAACCAATCATAGTTAAATAACTGTCATTTAATGTTAACTAATTTTATTTTCTCTTTTCATACTGTTCTATTGTAGTATTATTATAAATCATAAACACCACATTTTGCTATATGTAGGCAGTAATATTTATACAGTGTTGAGTGAAGATTATTAACACTTGGTTACTTAAATAACTTAAACCTTTAAAGACAAAGAAATATTAAGATTTCTAAAATGTTAATAAGCATAAGATTGCTTAAATTTTATAACTAATGCTGGATATGGCATGACTAAACACTACAAAGTACATTCACTTATGTATTATATAATAAATACTTCTATGTTAAACATAATTCTTAATACTATGCACTAAATTGTATTTTTATTCTTATTATTTTATTGTATTTGCATTATTGTATTTTATTTGTATTATTTACTTGCATGCATATTAAAGGATTAAATTTATTTTTTGCTGTACTTCAACTACTTCTTAGAGTCTCCAGCATTCTATTCCATAATTAGGCTGTCAACTTTTACATATCCTATAATGCTATAAATACAAAAATATTACATGCAATTAAAGATGGAAATTGTCCATAAAGTCAGAGGGCAAACTGCATCCCATAATTTAAATGTGTGTCCCAGGCACTTACCTTCCTGATCCTCTTGACTATTCTTTTTCTAAAAAGTTATTGTAACAAACAGATTAACTATGTTATAAAGCATCACCTTCAGCTTCATACCTATTTGCAAGTTATGCAAGATATTCAAGATATTTGAATATCTTTGGCATCAGAAATATTCCATTGTGATAGAAAACACCTTGATAAATGGCGTTTTCTGGCTGCTAATGGTCACTTGAGTGTCCAGCACAGGCTCCAACAATGTAATGTCCCAACCCAAAAAGTTGGGAAGTCCCACTTTATGAGTAGTTTACAATGTCAGCACATTACCACACAATAATTTGGGTCTTCATTTTACTGACCTGGAAAGTATTGAAGTGAGTGAGCCTTCAGGATTGAACTCCTGGCGTTGGGCAGAGTCATCCTGCAATCCAGCATTCTGATCACTGCACCACCACAGTTCCATCTCTTTCAAATGCCAATATTTTCATAGGAAAATAAGAATT
The DNA here is from genome assembly GCA_032468115.1 of Grayia smithii. NCBI lineage: Eukaryota > Metazoa > Chordata > Lepidosauria > Squamata > Grayiidae > Grayia > Grayia smithii. The sequence continues at coordinate 441,944 of JANHFM010003749.1, forward strand.
AAAAGCATTAAATGTAAATGTATGATGAAACATAAGTACATTCGTTCATTAGGGCAGATAACTGAATGGATAGCTAAAAAAAATTCTGGATATGAATCTTTGTGCCCTCATATTTATATTAATGAAATAGGGTTGGTTTTCCCTCATGTTTTGCAATTGGATGACAGGTAGGAACATGCAAAGTGGACAAAATTCTTGTATCTGAAGAGGCCAGATTTTAAACCATGAATTTATTGAGCAAGCCACAGTTATCTGGATTCACATGGCATGTTTAAGCCAAAACAAAACAAATCAAATCACAGTTTAGTTTATTAAATAGTTTGAATGGCGAAACATTACACTTTAGCTAAATGAATGAACTTAGTTGTGCTCTTATTTATCCTGGAAATAGCCATGCTAATCCAATTTGACCTGTGGAGAAAGATGAGGATTCAGTTTGATTCATTTAGAATTGAAATTTAAAGGCACAGAATTTTTCATAATTGGAAAGGTGCTTTGTAGAAAAAAAATGCATGTGAGAAAAAAGGAGAAATCCTTCCCTATGGTTCTTTTCCCCTTTTCCTATGATTGCAGGAAAGTTTAAGCAAAGTTCTGTGACTCTCACTATATATTTCATGCCCTTGAAATACACTTCAATAAATGACTATAAACTGTTAATGGAGGAAACATAGGCTTCAAAGTCATGGCTTTCTTTTAAGGATGAATTGATTTCAGTCATGCCTACGAAAGCTAAGCTTGTCTTTTCAAGAATACATTCAAAACTTTGCTTTGCTTTACTGTTCTTTCAACCTACCATGATACATGATATTTGCTGCTATTAAGTGAAAATTATGTGAAACAGCTGCAGTGACAGATAAGATTAATTATCTTTTTCATTGGTGACATTTAACCCTATATGTAGCTTGGCTGCCTGAGTAGGCTTTTTCAGCAGAAAGGTTGATTGGATGTTTCAGTGCTGTATCTCTGCAGTATCTTCTTCTGAGGTAGAGGCGAAAACTTCAACCTGTACATATGTGCTTCCCAAACCTTGGTTACTGAGCTCCAAAAATGTTATCGTATTGCAGTTTTTATTAGAGTAAGGAAATTATTGAATAACTAGGCATCTTATTGACAGTATTTAATTTTTATTAAAATTAATTATATTAAATTTGTACAACTTAAATAAATCCAAAAAAATCCAATACAACTTTTGGGCAGGTGTTACCGAGAGCAGTTCTTTTTGGACAATAAACCTGGTATGCCCTGCCATTCCAGAAGATGCAGTACAGAATTAATGAGAAAAACAAGATGAGCGCTTAAGATATGTTCCACCCTCCAAAAATAGGGGAAAAGGGAATTTTGTGAAATCTCTTAACATCGCTATTTTGATTTCCCCCTTTCATTCAATCATGTCTGATTCTTGGAGACTGCCTGGAAAAGTCCCTGCAGTTTTCTTGGCAAGGTTTTTCAGCAATATTTTGGCATTTTCTCCTTGAAAAGGCGTAGGGAACATGACTAGCCTAAGGTCACCCAGCTGGTTTTATGCCTAAGAAGGAACTAGAACTCATGGACTCCTGGTTTCTAGCCTGATGCCTTAACACTACTCCAAACTGGCTCTCTCTTTTGAATATAGATGCACAGTTTTGAACAGCCATATAAGTATTGTGTTGATTGTGCTCCAGTATGTTCCACAAAACTAAAATAGTAGTAGTACTTTGACTTATATACAGCTTCATAGTGCTTTTACAGCCCGCTCTAAGTGGTTTACAGAGTTAGCATATTGCCCCCAACAATCAGTCCTCATTTTACTCACCTCGGAAGGATGGAAAGCTGAGTCAACCTTGAGCTGGTGAGATTCGACCTGCTGAACTGCAGCGAGCAGTCAGCTGAAGTAGCCTGCAGTACTGCACTCTAACCACTGCGTCACCTCAGCGCAGGAGTTATGGAACAATATATCGTAAACAAAAAGATTGTTACCATAGAAATTTCTTTTTTTCCTCATATGCTGGGCATGAGGAATTGCAAAAATGACCCTGTGAAGAAGCCATTATTATTCTATCTTCATTTAGTCATACTGGGTGTGCATGGTTAAAACACAGGGGAAATTGTAGTCCTTGCCTAATTTCTGACATTGTTTGGACCATGTACTGCAAGCAGTATACCGGTTACCCTCCTCAGTAATTTTAGTAGAGCAAATTAAAATTGAATTAAATTTGAATCTTCACACTGGAGAAGGTAGAAGTAGATAAAGAGGAAAATAGAGCACTTAAAATAGATAGGATTTAAAAAAATACGTCATACCCCTGGCCCCTCCCCCCACACCCCTATTTACTTTCTT
>JANHFM010003749.1:500480-514072 GCA_032468115.1 Grayia smithii
ATAAGACGCACCCAGATTTTAACCCCCTTTTTGGGGGTAAAAAGGTGCGTCTTATACTCCGAAAAATACGGTATGTATATTGAGAAATTTATCATGTATTGGATTAAAACTAGAAGGATATATTATGAATATTGGTATTTTAGAATGATTATTATTAAAACTTTTTAAAATGTACTTTTTGTTTAAACTTAGAGGTTGTTGTAACGTTATTTCGGGTCTGAAAGAAAGTCAAAAGTCATCTTTTTAATAAATTTATTTGAAGCATTTTTGTCACTTTTAATTTATAATTAACACTATTAGCAATAGCACTTACATACTGCTTCACAGTGCTTTACATCTCTGTCTAAGCTGTTTACAGAGTCAGCATACTGCTCCCAACAATCTGGGTCCTCATTTTACCGATCTTGGAAGGATAGAAGGCTGAGGCAACCTTGAGCCACGGTGACGCAGTGGTTAGAATGCAGTACTGCAGGTTACTTCTCAGGGGTGAAATCCAAAATTTTTCCCTACCAGTTCTGTGCGCGTGGCTTGGTGGGCGTGACAGGGGAAGGATATTGCAAAATCTCCATTCCCAACCCACTCCAGGGGAAGGATACTGCAAAATCTCTATTCCCTCCCTTCCTGGGGGAAGGATATTGCAAAATCTCCATTCCCACCCCTCTCTGGGGCTAGCCAGAGGTGGTATTTGTTGGTTCTCCAAACTACTCAAAATTTCCACTACTGGTTCTCCAGAACCTGTTAGAACCTGCTGGATTTCACTCCTGCTACTTCTGCTGGCTGCTGGCTGCCGGCTGCCTGCAATTTGGCAGTTTAAATCTCACTAGGCTCAAGGTTGACTCAGCTTTCCATCTTTCTGAGGGTGGTAAAATGAAGACCAAAATTGTTGGGAGCAATATGTAGACTCTGGAAACCACTTAGAGAAGGCTGTAAAGCACTCTAAAGTGGTATATAAGTCTAAGTGCTATTGCTATTGAGCCAGTGAGAATCAAACTGCCAAACTGCAGGCAGATGGCAAACAGCAAAAGTAGCCTTCAGTACTTCATTCTAATCCCTGCACCACCACTGCTCTTATTCCCTTTCTCTTTTATGTTACTTTGTATTTTAATGCTTGATTCTGAAATTTAATAAATACATTTAAAAAAATAAAAAAATAATTTGGAATCTGTGATAGTACACTCAGCTATTTAATCTTCAATGGCAGATAGGACTATTATTATTGTAGCTGATGCTGCAGTGGTTCCTGTCCATGTATTAGTTGGTTCAAGAAAGTCATTAATATTGTTGGTAACTTGCTCTAAAGGAGAATATCTTGTAATTAACTGCTGAAAGGTAAAGATTATGATTTTTTCCGAAAAATATGAGAAACTGGAATGGAACAATTGTGCAAAGCAGGTAGTTTTTTTTAATTGTATCCAGGCATCTGGTTCATAGACTTCACAGGAAATGTACTACACAGTTAAGTAATACACCATTTGTCATTTTATTTTCTATTATGATTAGTTGATGTTGGGTTTTACATAATGCAATAGTGAGCTAGATCCTGCTGTGTATTAATTATTCATTAAAAGTGTTTTAATTATCTATATATGCCCAGAAGCTTTACTAGTTGGATGCTTGCTTTTTAATAAAAAATTGAAACATAAATAATTAGATTCCTAGCATATTAAAAGGAAAAATACATTGCTGAAACACAATATATGTAACTGGCCATAAAATAAATACAACAGTTACAATCATTGATAGGAGTCCTCATGTATATTTTGCTCGGTTACTTTCTTTCTAATTCAAGTGAGTTTGGGTCTGTCTTTATATTGTGTACACACACACACACACACACACACACACAACATAGAGAGAAAGAATGAGAAATTAAAGATAGTGGTAAAATTTGGTAAAAAATATTACTTGGGCATTTCTTTGGATTTTCTCTCTACCTCTTTTTTTTTTTTTTACATATATCTTCTTATCTCAATATGAAATGTGGTGGCTCAGTGGCTCAGATGCTGAGCTTGTCAATCAAAAGGTCGGCAGTTCAGCAGTTTGAATCCCACTCAAAACAGTTTGAGTGCCACGTAATGGGGTGAGCTCTGCCAACCTAGCAGTTTGAAAGCACGTAAAAAATGCAAGTAGAAAAATAGGGACCACCTTTGGTGGGAAGGTAACAACTTTCCATGCACCTTTGGCATTTAGTCATGCCGCCCACATGACCATGGAAACGTCTTCGGACGGCACTGGCTCTTCTTTAATTTCTCATGTGCGAGGGGAACCTTTACCTTTACATGGGGGCAGAGAGTAATAACTGTGATCAAATTATTCATGACCTCTATAATACATCAACCTTAGACTAAAGTGGAAGAAGATCTATGAAAGCTGTCCCCATACATTGGCATTGACATCAACATCAACATCATCTGAAGATAGGTGAATATATTTCTTGTACATGATAATTGTGCATGCTTTTAATTCCTCATTCCATCCCACATTATTTCTATTTTAATCCAAAACATATAAATCCTTTCCAGAAACACTACTTACATTTTATTTGAACTAAATTTTACTTCCCAGTCTCTATCTCTAACTCTGATAGGAAGAACCATGGCTTATATTAGTGGTCACAGATACTAAGGACTGCTGAGGTGGAGGTCATAGAAATGTTCCATCAATATTTTCCATATCAAAAAGGCACCATTTAAATGGAATAAATGGTTCCTAAAGTTCCTGAAAGGGAAATAATTTTGAGTTCAATCCCTGCTTTTTTAATGACTCAAGCTTCTTTCTCTAAAGTATTGCATCAGTACATGAAAGGCAATACTTCTGAAAATCATATTCCATTTAGTGTGAATTTCATATTTGTAGTAAAACACATCATTCAGTTTCAGCCTCTCTTTCACAGGCTGGTAGCATTTGATAGGCAGTGAATGACATAGCTGTGACTTAGGGCCTGATTGTAGCTTTTCTAAACAATGGTGCTTGGATGCTGACTTTATTAAGGTTCACAAGCTTTTCCTTGGTAAGTGAATTGAAACATTTCTGTTCCACCTTCAAGGACTGAAGAATTATGGCTGCATTAAACTAGGGTGACATTCCTAGAACTTATAAAGGTTTATTTTAACAATTTATAATAAAAGAAATATTGCTGTGATTCAGGAGATCTGATCCTCATATATAGTAGGTGCTACATTGGGTGAATAGAATTTGAAGCATACAGACTGTCTGGTTGCCAATATTTTATAGATGATGGATGAAGAACATTGAAAAATAGGGCACCGAGCTCAGGCTGGTTTTCTGTTCAGAGATAGACACATAAAGTCTAGTTTTTCTGAATATATTTTCCCCCCTCCTGGTATATTTCTCTTAATACAAATCATTGATTTTGATCAACATTACTGCATCCACTTCTGCAATATTGCTGATAATGCTATAATGGCACTTACAACTTCTTCCCTACAATTATTTTAAATATCAGCTGCATGTTCTTTCCTTTTGTGTAATTCTGAACTCTTTTGCCTCTCTCTAGTATTGTTTCAAACCACATGAAAGCATATCTCTCTCTAAGCACTCACTCTACCATTGAATAGAGGAATGACAAGCCTTTTCATTTGTTTATCTTATTAAACAAGAATATTAAGGACTTTCCATTCATGCAATCAGAGGGTTGGAAGGGTTGGAAAGATCTTGGAAGGACCTTAGTGTTTGAAAGAACCTTGGAGGTTTTCTAGTCCAATTCCTGTCCAGAGCTGGAATCCTCAGACTATGCCAGACCGATAGCTATCCAACTTCTGCTTAAAAACCTCCATTCTTGCAAAATCTATTATTCAGGGATGTAGATTGTTCTATCACTTAATATCTCTTATGGCCAAGAAATTCCTCCTATTTTGAGCTTGGAACCCTCTGTAAAGCTTCCATTCATTGATTCTTTTCTTACCCACATTTTCCTGTGTGACATCTGTCCAAGTATTGAAGTCCTATCAGGTCTCTCCTTAGCTTCCTTTTCTTTAAGATGTATTTCCAATTCATTTAATAAAAGATCAAGGCTGTAATACAAACATGTAATCAATTGGGATATAAACTCCCTATTTGCTTACTTTTGATTAAATTGGCAACAGATTATACTGTTTTTTTCCTAAACGCCATCGCTCTGCTAAACAAATAATTCCCACTCAACACTGTCAAACTAGTTACTGAGTCTGCATTACTATTAATATTCTCATCATTCCTATCACCCATCCCCTGCCACTTATTTATTTATTTATCTATTTATCTATTTATTTTGTCAAGCATATATTTTATGACAGATACAGGTGTAAACATAATTATAAATACATGGAACAAATACGAATAAAAAAAAAACATTAAGGCAGGGAGAGTAGGCACGCTGGTGCACTTATGCATGCCTCTTACAGACCTGTTAGGAATGGGGTGAGGGCTACAGTAGACAGTCTAAGGTTAAAGTTTTGGGGATTTGGGAAGAAACCACAGAGTCAGTTGGTGTATATCAGGCATTGGCAACTCTGCTACTGCAGTTGTATTTTCTGCAGTCTAGTTTGAATCAGTTTACCATGAGTTTGTATCTATTGTGTGTTCTTGTATTGTTTTGGTTGAAGCTGAAGTATTCATTGGCTGGTAGAAGATTGTAGCAGATGATTTTATGTACTATGCTTAGGTCAGATCGAAGACGGCAAAGTTCTAAGTTGTCTAAGCCCAAAATTTCAAGTCTGGTGCCATAAGATATTTTGTTGCGAGCAGAGGAGTGGAGGACTCTTCTTGTGAAATATCTCTGGACTTGATTGATTGTATTAATGTCCGATATGCAGTGTGGGTTCCAGACAGATGAGCTGTATTCAAGAATTGGTCTGGCAAAAGTTTTGTATGCCCTAGTTTGCAGTTAATCTGATGTTAATTTTCAGATACTGCAAAATCTAGTGAGAGCCAAACATCTAAATTCACTCAATGGAATCTGTGATGGGACCATTTCATCCTTATTAAATGCTATCTTTTCTCAGAGTTGAAAGCCACTCTCAAAGAAAGCAATGCACAATTTCACACTCCAATATGGCCGTGATACGTATTGGAAGATGCAACTCATTTCTCATAGTAAAGAACTGAGTTAATCGAAAACAAAAATGATCTGCTGGAGACCCCTGACAGGCAAAAGGAAGTATTTTTACAGACTTATAATCCAAGACACAAAGCTTGCCATCATTTTTGGTGGTTTTAAAAGGGAATTACAAATGCATTAATGGTTACCAAAAGATGTCTATTTGGGTTACCATGCAGCATGCCTCTGGATAAAGTAATTGAAAAACAGTAATTTCTTGTTCTTTGCAAAGTCAGGCAGAACTCACCATGGCCAACTCACCACAGTCATGTCACCGCAGCCAATGTGCTGTGGCCAATTTGCCGTGGGTCAAGAGTTACACTAATATAGAAGAAATAGTCAAATAGAATCATTAAAGGAAGGATGCCGAAGGGGGGACAAAATAAAATGTGAATGACAAAAATTAAAATATTTTAACTGAACAATTTAAGCATTGTAACAATGCTGTTACAATGCCAAAAAGGCATTAAGAGTTGTTAACCTAATCTTGTGAAGGTTCTTCTCTGGTAACATTGTACTACAAACTAGGGCATACAAAACCTTTGCCAGACCAATTCTCGAATACAGCTTCATCGGCCTGGAATCCACACTGTATATAGGACATTAATACAATGGAGCGAGTCCAGAGGTATTTCACAAGAAGAGTCATCCACTTCTCTGCTCACAATAGAATACCTTATGCCACCTGGCTTGAAATTTTGGGCTTGGACAACCTAGAACTACACTGTCTACAGTCTGACTTAAGCGTAGTACACAAAATTGTCTGCTACAACATCCTACCTGTCAATGACTACTTCAGCTTCAACCACAATAATACATGGTCAAACAATAGATACAAACTCAAGGTAAAACCACTCCAAACTCGATTGCAGAAAATACGACTTCAGCAACAGAGTGGTCAATGCTTGGAATGCATTACCTGACTCTGTTGTTACATCCTCAAACTCCCTAAACTTTAACCTTAAACTGTCTACTGTGGACCGCACCCCATTCCTAAGAGGTCTGTAAGGGGGTGTACATAAGCGCACCAGCATGCCTACCGTCCCTGTCCTACTGTCCCCATTTATTTGTACTCATTTCCTGTGTTTGTGTCTATGTTTATACTTATACCTCTTTATACTTACACCTGTATACCTCAAATCGTACATGTTTGACAAACTAAATAAAATAAATAAATAAATTGAATTGAATTGTTCCACAGCAAGTTGGCCTTTGGTGAGTTGGCCATGGTGAGATGTCCTGAGGGTGGGCTTCATTGAAGCTAGGAAAGGTGAAGGCTAGCTATAGGATCACAGAGTGTTACAGGAGTGCAAAGTTCTCAGTGAAGTTTTGCTGCTTTAAGAAGCAAAATCTTTAGGAAGAAGTGGCCCAGTTGGGCTATATGTAGATGATAGAATAGTCCGACTAAGACTATATTGGTAGTTGTGGAACAGCCTGATGGTGCTTTTCAGAATTAATATAAAAAGAGTGGAATTTGCTAGAACATGGTACAGGATGGATAGTTTTTGTTCAGAATGTCAACTAATCAGCCTCTCTTCTATTCCTTCCCTCTCTTTGGCTGGTTAAGGCTATTTCAAACCAGCTGATACCTCCCTCTGGAAAGGAAAGATTTGGCTACATAAGAATAGACATTCAAAGATGAAGTTTACTGTTAGTGTAAATTATATTGGCTTGGCAGATAGCAGAGCAATCCTATTTGATGTTATGGAATGCTCCGACATCAGAATGTCAGATGAATGCAGTATTTGGCCAGAAAAACAGAACAAAATAAATATTTCATTTAGGTTTCTTTTTCTCCCTCTGAGGTAATTTGAAATGTTTATTTACACAATGTCCCTTCCACCCGGCAATTATTTTCACTCCCCAATCATAAACAATTTCAAGTTGTCCCACTGTGACCATCACTATCTTTAAAATGCTGAAGACTCCATGTCAGCCAATTGAGGGTCTTCCAGTTGACCAATGGGAAATCATTAAAAAGTGCCATTCAGCCAATGGCCTACCTCTCTATTTCACTGTATTTGTGTAGTGTAAAGAAACACTGTTGATTTCTATTTGTAAAGAAATCAACATAACAGCAATTATAGGGGAAAGCTGTCATGGCAACTATCTCTAGGTTCACAGTTTAAAAAGCAAATACCATCTTGTCACAATATTCTACAGGAAGATTCAATACTCTGAAACTCACTTTTGTGAGAAGAATAGCCATATAGATAATAGATAGATAGATAGATAGATAGATAGATAGATAGATAGATAGATAGATAGATAGACAGATAGACAGATAGACAGACAGAGTGAGTGAGTGAGTGAGTGAGTGAAATGAAAAATAATTAAGATTTAAAGTAGCAAGTGATTTAATTATATTTCTCATTATGTCTACTGGATTCTCATTACTGTTGAAATATAGGTTTCATTATTTTTTCTACTCTTCCTAAGAAGTAATAAATTCCAAAAAATTCAGAAATTCTTGTTTACATTATTGTATTTCAAGAGTGTCCTGATTCAGTTAGTGCACATTGGAAGTTTTTGGATTCCATAGTACTCTAGTACAAAATGTTTCAATTTAAATAACAAGACATCAGTTCTGAATTCCTTCCTTCCTTCCTTCCTTCCTTCCTTCCTTCCTTCCTTCCTTCCTTCCTTCCTTCCTTCTCATTCATTGATTTATATGTAGTTCTTAAATTGTACAATCACTTTTTTGTTGTTTATTTTTAATCTTTAAAAATTTTTTTGGAAATAATTATGTGTGTGTGTGTGTTTCTATAAATTCTTTACAGTGCAAATGTTTCTGAATCTCCACTGTGATGGTTGCTTGGTTATAAAGCTGAAACCTTTCCACGACCTATTTATTTAATTAATTGAAACATTGTTGAGATTGTTGTTGTGTGATCATCATCACTACTTGTAATTACATTGTTGGAACCGATAATTTTTCATATATTAATGAATTTGATTTCATTGTCCCTTCATTGGATAAGAAACTCTTATCCATGCAGAACCAGACGATTTAATTAGTTGAAAAGCTTCCCCACAATAGACAGCATAACAACAAAATCAAATGATTTGTAAACTTACCCATCTCTTTGGAGATTTTTCCTTCTGGGCATGGAACACAATCATAACAGCAGAATTTTTTTCCTTCCTTCTTCCTTTTCTGATATCCACGATGACAATATTCATTACACAGAGAAATGGGAAGCACCTAGTTATCAATATTAAAATATTGGAATGTGAGGATTGATTGTTTTCCAGAAAATTCAATTGTTACACAGAAGATGGAATGTGGTGTTACATCTAAAAGAAAAGTCCCATCTAAAGATTGTAAAACAAGAAATTGATTGGAGTTGATGATTTATTTCAAAAACAATGAAGTACATTTCAATTTGCCCTCTGATTTTATTTTGTGAGCACAATTAATCTGGATTCCCCGTTTCTGCTTAATTAAATCCATATAGAATTTCAGCATAGGTTTTACTAATTCAAACCATCAATTTGACCAGAAGTATTAAGTCAATCCATCACATGTTTGAACATAGATTTGATAAAGCTTCACTGAACTAGACAAATATAGCCCCTTAAAAACTTGTATTTTTTCTTTTTCATTTAAATTGCAATATATGAGAGAAGTCTAATAAATATAGTGCAGAATACCACATATTGTTAGCTTTTAACAGTTAAAGGGAAAAGCAAAGATTTCTTAATCTGGTTATCTTCATGGGTTCACCAGGAGAATACATTCTAATCTAATAAATCCATATGTGATGTTTCATTAATTCAATTCATCCATTTGATCAGATGGATTGAGTCAATCCAATTTGCTTTTAATCGCATCAAAATTTATTCAACCAAGGAAACACAGTCCTTGAAATGCATTTATTTTCTGTCACATTTTCAGTTTGCTACTTGGGGGAACTCTAATAATGTCCCCAATATTAGTGAAGTTTAGTTTTCCACATTTAAACATCATTCTTTTTTTTAAAAAAAAATGGCTCTTCCTCATGGTTTGCCTGGAAGGAGAATAGTAAATCTCCAAGCCAAAAGAATCCATACGAGAATGGTCATAAAAACTCTTCTTGAGACCAAACCTGGTTAAATGATCTATGCCAAACAATCATGTCCTCATTAATGACTAATTCCTGTCCTTTTACGGCATCAGGATCCACTTTTCCAATCTTGCGTCTCTGGAAAGTGGAATTGGGAAAGACAATTATGTTTGCGATATCAAATCCACCTTCCATCTTCTTTTGATCATAAAAAGTCAGTGTTTCTCCAAGAGAATTGTTGAATTTCATGCGTCTAAGAAACTGGTGGAGCTATATGATTGGGAATAATAAAACAGGTCAATAAAACAATAGAAATGTAGGAGTAATTTTATCATAGTTGTACTGTACTATTAGGGGGACGCAGTGGCTCAGTGGCTAAGACACTGAGCTTTTCGATCAGAAAGGTTGGCATTTCTGCAGTTCAAATCCATAGCGCCACGTAACACAGTAAACTTCTGTAAACTCCCGTCAACTCCCGTTAACTCCTGTTAACTCCCAGCTTCTGCCAACCAGCAGTTCGAAAGCATGTAAAAATGTAAGTAGAAAAATAGCGAGCACTTTGCTGGAAACATTCTGTGCATTGGGAAGGACTAACACATATGTGCGAGGGAAAAGTTTCCCTTTTCCTTTCCCTTTTACTATACTATTGAGGGAGAAATTCTGAAAACAAAGTCTATTTCTCCAGCTTCTTGAAAACCTGTTTGCTATTTTTTGCACATGGAGATAACAAGATCTGACAATCCATGTTGCAATTGCTTTTCCCACAATTTGGATTTGCATCAGTGGTGGGTTGCTCCCGAATCGGCTTGATTCATGCGAGCTGGTAGCAGTGATGGTGTGACATTACCGAATTGGTTCTCTGCGGCCGGGAGCTGGCCCCACCAGCCCGCCCGTACTTACCTTTCTCTGCTCTGGGCATGCGCAGAGTGCTTGTTTTGAGGGGGTTTTTGCGCGGAGCGTGTGTTCGGCAAGCTCGCATGCGCACCCCGATCATGCGCAAAGCGCGTGCATGAAGACAACCAGTAGTAAAGGTAAGTAGAACCCACCCCTGATTTGCATCATATGTTTACTAGGCTCAGGAAATAAAATAGAAAATGTATTATCGAGAAGCTAAGCCAAAGAATGAGACACAAAAAATGAACCAGAATTCAAGTTTTTTATTTGCTTACATACTTCTCAGTAAAATCTTCCCATACTAAATCTTTACTCTTCACATCCTGATGGATATACCCTGAGAGATTCTAGGGAGTGGTTATTCTAGCTCTCTTTCTCTGTCTCCTCTAACGTTTGAGGCTGTGCTTCCTCTTCGCTTCCCTGCAAACAGTTTCTGAAATGTGCTCCCAGGAAAATTGCCCCTTCAGTGTAGTCCATCGTATCAGTACTCTTTTACTTGTGTTATTTCCCACAGTTACACAGATGGAAATCTGTGCCCCAAGCCTCCCGGAGTCCTCTGGGAGTTGGGCGGCATATAAATTTAATAAATAAATAAATAAATGATAAATAAAAGGAAGCATGCAAATAAATATCATCAAGAGGCATATTTTGAAATATTTTTTTTTTGTCAGGATAATGATGATTTAAGACTGACCAGCCACTGTAAGGCTGTGGACCAGGATGAGTCAGCAGGGTTATTTCCAATTTAAAACTGAGGATTAGTCAGGAGGGTTATTGCCGCTTTAAGAAGATGTCTATATAAGGGAGGCCATAAGATGGCGTATCTCTCTCTCCTCATGTATCTCTCGCATTGTGTTCTATCTGCATTGTAGTTCTCCATGTAGAATTGAAGATTGATTGCTTGCCTGGTATGTCCCTATCACGTATATGTATATGTTTAGAAGTCTTGTATATAAACCACTGTTTGTAAGACACACAAAATGTCTTGTCACACTGTAAACAGTCTGACAATTTTAGTAGGTGACACTTCCCTGACTGAATGATACACCCTAACTGTGTACTTTGCTATTGTGTAATACAAAATACTTCTAAGCACACAAATCACCTGCCATGGTTGTAATTCTTCATATTCTGATGATTGATGCCTCAAAAAATGCCTGTGATTAGATTGAGGTAAGAAGAGAGCATGTAAAGCTTGAGCCAATACATAGACAGCATTGTAGACACTATAGCTGTGCCCAGACAGCTCCACCTCAAAAAGAGCTCCAGGAATATCCTCCAGCTTCTCCTCTCTGGTACAGATGTGATCATTCAGTTTGGTCAAAGAAGGGGATGGTAATGAACAATCAAACACTTGTTCCCAGAAAAGTGGGAAAAATCCATCTCCTAGAATCCAAGGAGGTTTTAGGATCTTCAAGAATTCCTTGAACCCTGGAATTTCCTTTGAGTGTATTGTAAAGCAAATGGAACCATCAAAGAACTGCCGATCCCATTTTTTATTCATACCTGTTAATAAATAATCCATCTGGGCAGTCATGATCCATACTTTTCCCAAAGAGCACTGCTCATGTCCAGGATCCAGCCAAAAAATTATATTTGTTAACCATGCAATTGTCAAAGATTCTCCACAGATGATGAAGGTCCTGATCTTCTGATCAAGCATGTGCTTATAAATATTTTTCAATGTCTTAACCATCTCAAAAAGTTTATCCCAATAGGTTAAATATGGAATTCTTTCCATACAAGCAGAGCAGATTCCATGCTGTGAAAAAAGGGACTCCATGATCTGCAGAAAATGCTCTCCTTCAGTGCTATCAATAGCAAAGAGCCCAACCCATCTCCACCCAAAATGTTGAAGCAGTCGGATTATCCCAATGTACTGCGAAGACTCATTTGGGACCATGGAGTAATAGAAGGGAATCTCTGTGCTATGAACATCTTGTGGTGTAAAGGACCCATATGTGAGCTAAAAGAAGCACATATTATGAAAATATATAAGTATCTTTTTTCATCATATTTCCCAACAAATTTGGTCAGATTGTTGAAGTGAGTTTGGAAAAAAGAATAGAGTAGGGAATTTTCATGCCTATGTTTCCAAAGATCCTACCTGTGGAATCTTGTAAAACTTCACAAGATGTGTGATATAGGAGGAAGTTCCAAAGCTGTACCCTCCTATGATAGAAATGAGATTTCTCCTGGTGTCACATTTATAGTTGGGGACAAATCTCTCTGATCTGAACAGCAGATCCATCGTGGTTCGATAGGTCATTATGGCATTGTAATAGCTATTATGAATATAGAAGCCAAGAGTGACATTGGACAAGATTTCTGGATTCTCATTGATCTCCTTCACAGCAAAGACCAAGGAAAGGACATGTTGGTAAAATTTTGTTAGCACGCTGAAAACAGGATGAATTGACATATATCATTAAATATTTCCTGATTGTCCCACATAATAGTGTGCTCTCATTATGAAATCAAATAATCTACACTTCATTGCAGTTCGTCTAACTAGAAATGACATGAAGGCTGAATTATGAGAATCGCTTACTCTGGATGTTCAAAATACTTCTGAGAGGGATGCTGCTGAAATGAAACTTCATTAAATTGGTAGTTAGCCATGGATATCATCGCACCAATGACAAAGTCCCCTTCCTGGTACCATTCATTTGGAACAGGTATGGGTTCACCTGGGTGACATAGCAGAGACTTCACTCTGAAAAGTGGAAACAGAAGAAGAAGAAGAAAGAACATTTGGGCAGCAAATGCTCTCTAAGTATAGACCTTCCACCACCAGTAGCTTCCCATGCTGGCCTGCATTCACCAACCTCAAAATTGCTATTAAGAGCAAGGCTGAAGCCTAACTCTTAACCCTGATTCTTATTGCATGTAGTGATAATACTGAAGAAGATCTGAATGGTAATGTAGAGTTCCAGCAACACAACTTAAATCACAAGACTTGTGGGTTCTTGTCTTCGATTCCCCAGTGGCCATGGGGCAGTCTTTATATATATATATATATATATATATATATATATATATATATATACATTTTCCTTTACTCTAATGTCTTCTTCAATTGTTTACAGTTTTGATGAAGGGAGAAAATTATCACCACTGGAATCATTTCAGTCGGGAGTTTATTAAGTCTTTCTCTCTCTCTTTATGTGTGTGTATATGTGTGTGTGTGTGTGTGTGTGTGTGTGTGTATGCATTTAAAGTACATATTCCAGTGGTGGGTTTCAAATTTTTTTACTACACGTTTTGTGGGTGTGGCTTGGTGGGCATGGTGTGATTTGTTGGGCATGGCAGGGGAAGGATACTATAAAATCTGCATTCCCACCCCACTCCAGGGGAAGGATACTGTAAAATCTCCATTCTCTCCCCAATAAAGAGCCTCAATGGCACACTTAATTAGTTAAGCTAAGTGATTCCACTTAGCACTTAGTTAAGCTAAGTGATTCCACTTAGTTCCAACTGCCTGCAATTAGTGTTGGTTCAAATCTCACCAGGCTCAAGGTTGACTCAGCCTTCCATCCTTTCGGGGTAGGTAA
>JANHFM010003749.1:517371-530666 GCA_032468115.1 Grayia smithii
CGGTGTACATAAAAGAAAAGATACATTCGGCATGAGTCATAGGGTACAACACTTAATGATAGTCATAGAGAACAAATAAGCAATTGAATCATATTAGGAAACAGTCAGTAAACAGTCAGTAAACAGTAAACAATAAACAGTAAACAATAGCTGTCATACTGAGCTTATGTTAAGATCACTAAATCCTGTGATCAAATGAATAGCAAGCATTGTGTTAAGCATCATGTACATCCAAATTGTACAGACAGAAAAGCACATTATTTTCAAAAGTTAGAGCAGGGATTGCAGAAATATTCTGCCTCTCTTACTTTATGGCTTCTGAGTCAGAAGATCTACTTACTCCATTCACAACTTTCTGTTTCATAATCCCCCAAACTTCTATTTTTCTTACATATACAAAAACTACTCCACCTCCTTTTATAGATACTCAAAAATATAGAAGAGACATCTAGGGGGTAAATCACTGCTACTGGTACCATTTTGTTAAATTCATTTAAGCCAATGAATTTAATACAGCTCAATGAAGTGATTTATACCATATCAACAAAATTAAATTGATGTGTTAAATTTAAAATTGGGAATAAATGAAACCCTAAAATTAATATATTCCTCCATCCCAAATGCAAGGTTGAGGCTTCTAGTGGAAAAAATGAAGGATTGAAGATGGCTCTATGAAAAGCAGAACTGATGAGTGTGGGGGAATGAAAAGCCAGCGAATTAGATCAGCTCTTTGATAACTCCTATCTAGACAAGGAGAGCACCTGAGATCACTCACAAATGCTCCAGAGAGCTGTTCCTCATGAAGTAGATTTAGAACTCTGGGAGACTAGGAAATAGTTGACAAAGTAATAGCTATCTTGCTCAAACCATGATCTGTCCCTTGAAAATGACTAACTTTGGATACATCCTTTTCTAACAACTTTAAGGAATTGTTCATTAATTGCTTTTCAGTTGTTAGAAATGCTTGGATTAATAAATTTGACAGTAATGGGTAAATCCTTTAATCCTTATAAAAAAATGTTTTAAGTACAATTTCTAACATATTTTAACATTGGACATATTGAAGGATATTTTTGAACAATACACTCAAAAGAATTTTTTATGACTTAAAAATTAAAAGATATATACAACAATGAATTATGAAAGTGGCATGGATAATTTCCCTACATTGAATTTGAAAAAAAAAATATCATGACAAGAAGCAAAGAAAAAGTGAAAAGAAATAATTTTCAATGACATTATTTGAAGGGACTAAAGATTAAGATTGTTAATTGTAAAACAAAGGATTATAAAATTGGTTAAAGGTTAAAATGAATATGTTGTTACTTCTGGTAATCCTTTAATAGACTTGCTGATACTAGAACTGAAATGATGATATTTTATGGATTTCTTTATAGATAAAAAGAAGATTCCACTTGTTATATTTTAAGAGGATGTGATAAGTTACTAAAATTGTTTATATTTGTTGAGAGGAAGATAGGAAGTCTTTTTCATGTATTTATTTTCTTTTTTGCTATATTCATACTTTCTTTTTTTTCCTTTCTTTTCTGCACCTTTTACTCTTTTTATTCTTCTATTTTTTAGTTTGTATTACCTATTACTATTATAATTAATAATCCTTAATAAAATTACTATATATAAAAAACAAATGCTAGATTGAATAGTTTACTGATTAAAAGTAAACCAGGAAGAAATTGTTGTTTGGAATTTCACATCACCAGAAAGCTGTAATTTGGGAAGATGTACCTTTGACATAACTTCCAAATGAACTAATGTAAACTTTTGTTTTAATCTGTCAAAATGTTATGTATGATTCCTGAAATCAATTTACAAAACCAAAAACTATAAAAATACAAACTCCTGAGTTTTAACTATATAGCACCCTGTTTAAAATATTTCTTCAGGAAGCTTTCAATCCATCAATGCCCTAGAGGGTTAGACAAACAGGAACCCAGAGTTTTATGGAACTGTTGTTATGTATGTTGCCTAGGCAACCAGAGCTGGAATGCTGAAATGTGTTCTTTCTCTCCAACCCATATGAGGGTCTTTGCTGTTTGGGAAGGGAGGTTACTTGGGTTTCATCAAAGTAGATGTTTATCAGAAGTGATAAGGGTTCACGTTCTTGCCCAGTTTAATTTGGCACAAGATGCTTTCTCTTCCTTTCTGCAAAAAGGAATGCTCTGACAACATATAACCTATGCATTTGTAGGCAAAACACATGTAGTTTAAAATGCAGAAACCTTAGTGTGCTATTATCAGATATCTCTGTTATTTCTAAAACAGACTTGTTAGGAAAGTGATATATTGTACATAATTTTGTGCACTGTAAAGTGGTTTCTCATTTATCCATATGCATGTCCACACACATATACAGCAGCTAAAGGATCAGGTTTAGGTATATCATTAAAAGCAAAGTGAAATAGTTTATTTAATATTCTTTTAGTTTTATATGAGGGCAAGTACTATTCCATAAAAAAAAAACTTCTAAGGATAGGTATGTCATTTAATTTAATTTATCAATATCATTTACTTAAATTAGCTGATCTGTTTATTTAATACATTACAAATAGTTTTGCTGATTTATTGGCTCTGCCAATAGATTGTTGTTAGATAGCTGAAATAATTCACAGAAACCAACTAATAACTTGTGCAATGCTTTTTTATATTTTAGACTTATTCTCAATGGGAGCCTTTTCAAGATTTGGAACTTTTCATCCAAATGTTCATCTTCATCTTTCTCTTTCAAAAATCTGGCCTTGTGTTACAAATCCTTATTTGTAAATACTGAGATAATGATTAAACGAAACACATGGCTTACTGAGATGTGTGAAAGTCTGCTGAAAGACGGAACCATCTTATTTTTATAAGACTCTGGGAAGAAGTCTAAATTCCTACCATCTTGAAGTCCTTGCTACTGGGAGAGTTCCATTCATTTTCATTTTTTCCTTAATAGAGTTATTTTGATGGACTTTAAGGGGAATCCATGCAATGAGTGGAGTGGGATTTGAAGTGGAGGATAACCAATTTTATTGGGAGGTCACCTTGTCCAGTTCCCAGTGAACCCTGGCTGAATTACTGAAGCACAATATATAAAGCTAACAAATGGAGCTTTTAGAAACATGAATGTCTCTATTTTAAGCAGCTTCTATCTCATGGAACATAGGGTTTTTTTAAAATGAATTTGTCAAAATCTGAATTTTTTAAAAAATTGCATGCTTAGGGAAAAGCAGGTATCAATGTCCAGAATAATGTTGTCTTGAACTGCCATGTGATTACAAGGTAGTAGAAATACAAAGAAAAGGGGACAAGTGAGAACGGTAGACATAAACACTATTGAATATTTTTAATTTTTTGGGAACTAAATCATAAACTTAAGCGCTGTTATCATATAATACTGAATGTAATTCATACGGAAATTCATAAAATACAAAAATACATTCACATTAAAGCAGTGGTTCTCAACCTGTGGGTCGGGACCCCTTTGGGGGTCGAACGACCCTTTCACAGGGGTCACCTAAGACCATCGGAAAACACTTATTTCTGATGGTCTTAGGAACCAAGACACCCCTCATCTATCCATCTCCAGGCGAGTCTAATAGGTCCTATTTCCAAGTAAGTGCCGTAGACTCTGATTTTCATTAGATATGGGCCATTGTGCTTGTGAGAAAGGTCGAGGAAACACCTGACTAGCAAAATTACAGTTATGAAGTAGCAACGAAATAATTTTATGGTTGGGGGTCACCACAATATGAGGAAATGTATTAAAAGGTCGCGGCATTAGGAAGGTTGAGAACCACTGCATTAAAGTATGAAACAGCCATATGCCTTGTATTTCCTTTTGAAAATATGTGCAGTTGTATTCAGTATTTATTAACCTTTACATATAGCCTACAGTTTTCTTTCCTGTCTCAAAATGTCTTGACTTAGCCACTCTGTATCTGTTGACATTGACAAGAATCCACCAGCAGCAAGAGGATTATAAATGATAATTGCCAAAATAAGTTATTTTCGTTTTGTCATAGTGCCATTTCTATGGATCATACAGTAATTGCGCAATTTGGTTTGACTGGCAGATTCTTGGGAGTAGCTAATATCTAGAAAAGTATAGTTAGCTTATAACTTCAAAGTGAATTGCACTGTCAACATTTATATGTAAGTCATGGACCTGCAATTGGCTTAGACAGATCTTCCATTGCTGGAATTAGTATGCATTTCTTAAATCAGTAAACTGAAATCACAATTTTGTTTGAAAATTGCCAAATAAATGGAATTAACCTGAGAACTTAATTGAACTAATTAGCAGTTATTCAAGTTATTGAATATATTAAGCAGAATTCATATCTATCTTTAAGAAGAGGATTATTTTGTTTGTGTTACAAGACCTAAATATCTTTGATACCGATTGTATTTCACAACTGCTAAAACCTATTAAAAATCATTATGTCAGGGTGAGAGAGAATAGTGAAAAATACTGAAGTAATTGGTTCCTTATGAATGTCTATTGAATTGATCTACAATTTTAGCTTTACTGAGCCTTGTCACTGAAATATTTCAGAAACAAAGCATCAATCATGATTTTTTTCCTTATTTAAAAGATCAAAAGAAATGTTAACTTTTGATTTGTCATTTTAACAATCACTATACATGTCTAAGTAAACTATCATCAGATCAGCAATATTATATAAAGACTTAAAGTATCAGAAAAAAATAATGAAATACATACGCAACATCTAACATTGGGTCTCATATTTTGCCTGAGTAATTACTAAGTTCTTGTCAAATATGCTTCCTTGTCTGAAAGTTTTATTAATTTTCATTTAGATTCTAGGCAGAATTGATCAAAGAAATTTAGTGCTGCAAGTCAAAGACATAATAGGTATAATTTTTCTTTCTTTCTAATTCTTTTCCCCTAAAGTAGTTTTGTTTGTTTGTTTGTTTGTCTGTCTGTCCGTCCGTCCGTCCATCCATCCATCCATCCATCCATCCATCCATCCATCCATCCATTTTTGCTTTCAATGCTTTTTTCAGCTGATGAAAAGAAAGTTAACAGATCATTTTCACAAACAAACAAAACAAACTTCTAATAGTTCAACTTCAAATAGTAGGTATTTTCACTCCTGCCTGGGGAATTGGAGATATGTAGATGTAGGTCAGACTGGTTAACATTCCAAACATATCCTTCAAAAGAGAAGATGTTTGAATCCCTGATGGATTCCCATTTAAGTAGAATTTTAGGAAATTAGGTTCACTCTTACTTTATGATGTAAACAAATAATTTAGCAGCATATCTGGATTTTATTGTGGTTCTACTTTTCTGCAAGAACCCATAGTAGCATATAAGCTTCCCATTTTATTTTTTACTATAACCCTGTTATATAAATCAAACTGAGATTCAATGACTGAATAACAGAATAACAGAGTTGGAAGGGATCTTGGAGGTCTTCTAGTCCAACCCTGTGCTCAAGCAGGAGACCCTAACCCACTTCAGACAAATGGCTGACCAGTCTCTTCTTAAAAACCTCCAGTGATAGAGCACCCACAACTTCTGAAAGCAAACTGTTTCAATGGTTAATTGTTCTCACTGTTACAGAAATTCTCCTTAGTTCTAGGTTGCTTCTCTCCTTGATTAGTTTCCATTCATTGTTTCTTGTCTTGCCTTCTGATGCTTTGGAAAATAAGTTAACCCTCTCTTCTTTGGGGTAGCCCCTCAAATATAGGAACACTGCTATCATATCATCCCAAGTCCTTCTTTTCATTAGACTAGACAAACTCAATTTCTGCAACTGTTCTTCATATGTTTCATATGTTTTCTAATTATCTTTGTTCTTTTCTGTACTCTTTCCAGAATCTCAATATCTTGTTTTTAATATGGTGACCAAAAGTGGATGCAGTATTCTAAGTGTGGTCTTACTTAGCCTTTACAAAGCAGTACTAATACTTCATGTGATCTTGAGTCTATCCTTCTGTTAATGCAACCTAGGATTTTAATGGCTTTTTAAATTGCTGCTGCATACTGCTGGCTGATATTTAAGTCATTGTACACTAGGATTCCAAGATCCCTCTCACAGTTACTGCAGTTGAATCAGCCTAATCTGTGCCTGTACATCTGATTTTTCTTGCCTAAGTATAAACTCTTACTTTTCTCCACATTGAATTTCATTTTGTTAAATAGTGTTCAAGTTTGTTGAGATCCAACTCGATCTTGAACCTATCTTCTAAATCGTTTATAAAGATATTTAAGAGTACTGGGTTTAAAATGGAACCTTAGGTACCCCACTGCTTATTTCCCTTTATGTAGATGTAGTTCCATTGAGGATTACACTTTGAGTGTGGTTTGTCAGCCAGTTACAAACCCATCTGGTGGTGATGCGGTCTACCCCACATTTTTTATCTTACCAAGAAGCAGGTTGTGGTCTACTTTGTCAAATGCTGTACTGAAATCCAACTATGCTATGTCCACTGCATTTCACTGGTCCACTAATTTAGTCATTTTGTCAAAGAATGAAATAAGATTTGTTTGGGGCAAACTGCTTTTGACAAACCTGTCTTGGTTTCTGTTATAACTTTGCTTATTTTGATTCATGTGGATTTCATGGTTTCTATTCCAGTTGACAATGGCAGCAACAGCAGATGATAAAAACATGGCAACAATGGCAATAAAGCCTTCATGCCTTTGATTAGTTAGGCTGACATCAAGTGGCAAATTGGGAATTCAGAGTCAATACTACAGAAGGCCCTGTCGAAAGAAAATGATGTTCTTTCAATGTAAGCAGGTTAGACCTCCTTAACTCAGAGAATGCCATTTAAATTGCCTTTAGAATACTGCCTTTCAAATCACATTCTTCCACACATGCACACAGACTCAGGGAAACACAGTTCTTCTCCCGCAGCCAGTCTTTGAAATGGAAAATTTATATTCTGTTGAAAGGGTTGGTGTTATAGTAAACAGCTAGTGCCATCATTCTGCTAGTATTTAGACTGCAATTAAAACTAAACCTCACACAGACATGCTGTTTGCAACAGGCCTGCTCCCTTGGCCTCTCCTTGACTGTTATTATATACTTGGTGTTTCTCCCCGCCCCTCTTGCTCTTCTGCCAAAACTATCCCCTCTTCTTTTTTACCATCAGGCATGTGAAGTTGGGGATCTTGCAAACAATTATATAACATGTGAGTCGGAGGATTGTTTAGGCACAGCACTGCAAGAATGTATCTAGAAGGCCAAAACAGCATCTTGTGCTTAAATTCCTTGAGATCAATGAGGTCATTTTCTCACGTCTTCTCCTCTTTTCTGTATTTGCCACAGACATGCACGCCTCTAACAACACCCTCTTTCTTCATATTAGAAATGGAAACACATCCTCTGCAGGAATTTTCCACTTAATAGCTTGTGCTTTCCTACTAGGGGCCTCAGCACACCAGCACTGCAATGCTGTATTTCTTTCCACTGCAGTCTGACATTTTGCAGTTTGTACAATAAGCCGTATTCAGTCATTGCAGATTTTTAAAAACACATCTCCGTTGGCACAGAGGACATAGCTAGACTGAAACATATTTTGAGCAAGATCTCTTTGCAAAAAGCATTGTCAGATGGTAATAGTCTTTTATAGCACTTTCTTCAACTCCCACCTTTCAGACATAAATATCAAGATGCAGCTCGCCATTTGTGCCTTGCTTTTTCAGCAAGCATGAAAAGGCAATTCAATGTTCCAAGCTGACTGTAATTGTTTGCCTTGAATTATATCCTTTACTTCACATATGCAAACTGTACATCACAGCCTGACATTATGATAAGAGGGAACATAGATTGCTTATAATCTCAGCAATAAACAAACAAAAAAACTAGCTTTCAAATATGCTGAACAGTCTGTCTGGAAGTCATAGCATCTGCAAGAACGTTTGCTTTTAAATGCAGTGGTTATAGAATCTCTCACCCAAAAATCTGAATTGCTGAAGCAAATCATTGAAATTGTTTTATTAGGAGGACTAAGTTATAAAAATGATGAGATATCAACCTTTTCTTCTTCCTCCTCCTCCTCCTCCTCCTCCTTGCCTGGATGCTGGTTTTGCCTATATTTACTTCTCTTTTTCTGGCATTCTTAAATCAGAGTATCTCAGAGAACATAGCTATATTTACTGATGGAGCAGAGGGTTTCACTCTCCGAAATGGTAGACTCTTCTGACAGAAAGACGATCCCATCCCATATTGGCTGGCATTTGGAAAGAAATCAAATCAAGGTTTAGGAGAAGAGAAGGAGAGAACGGGAATGAAGAAGCTAGAAGATGGCCAAGACTCTGTGTGTGTGCATGAATGATTGATGGTTTGCAGGACACCTAGGGTATTTCTTTCAGAGGGTATTACTTCCACTGTTAGCCAAGAACAAGGCCTGGGCTGGGGGGAGTGGCAAGAGTTGACAGCCTTCTGTTGATCAAAGGGACATTGCACTGAACGCCTTCCTAGTTATTTTTTATTAGAAAGACAGGAGGGCTTTGCTATTCTAACAAGGAAAGGGGGATTAAAGATCAAAAATAGAAAAGACAGAATTGTATGGGCCTTTTGTGTGTATATATTTGTTTGTGTCTGTCTGTCTGTCTGTCTGTCTGTCTGTCTATCTATCTATCTATCTATCTATCTATCTATCTATCTATCTATCTATGCTGTATATAAAAAAGGGGGAAAGAGATAGCATACAATATTTTCCCAATGAGTTACATCAACTTCCTATTTTTAGTGGTCAAGTTTTCTGATTAGGAACAACTAAGGCAAAGTATTCTCTCTGTGTGTGTGTGCATGTGCACATTTAAATGTAAAGACCTTGTCCCTCTGTGGGGAACTTGGTTGTTTATAAAACCATCTTTTAGCCTGATTAACCTAGGAAATAAAGTTTAAATGCACTGCTGGGATTCTATTAGGATCATTCATTCACACAGAGAACAGGGAGAGGTATTCAAAATGCATTTCAATAGCATAGCTAGATTTTGTGCTGCAAGAATGATTATCTACTACAGGACAGATAAGAAATATTCTTCCTGCATAATTTCTTCTATCTCTAGAAAAATTACATATTACAACTCTATAGTCACATATAACAGAACCCTGGTAATTCTTATGAAACAGGTTATTGGAGTTACAAAAGTACAAAGCTTTTTCCTCCCTCCCCCAATTAATATTGAATACATTAGGAAAACTCAAATCTGCAAATAAAATAGATTACAATTGTCCTTGTTCATGGCACTTTCAAAGCATGAATTGCTTTGACTCCTGAAATTATACCAATCGAACTATTTCAACGAGTTAATAAATCTTTATTTCTTAACGAAAACACAAGATCAGAAGCTATTTTACAGCAAGTAAGATGGAAAAAAGGAATATGTGTCCCTGCTTTTCAGGATTTTTTTAAAAAAATCTTTAAATCTGTCTTTTCTCTGGCCATATTTGGTCAGGATTAATTATTCAAGATATAACTTTAATATCGATAGATTGATAGTATGGTCAGATAAATTTAAACTCTTATCTGGTGAAGGTTATCTTTAAATGCTAATATATATTATTTGCATTGATTTACAAACATCGTAAGCCAGTTGTCTTATATCTGGAAGTTTTCTTGGTTATTTTCTTAATAGGATCCTATTCACTGTTATCAGTGTTCTGAATTCCAGTATTCATGTTGCTATTTATTTTACCACTTGCAATTTTTACTGAATTAATTTTCTGGAACTCAGACCTGAGGTGTCTCAAAGGTGCTTTTTTCTTCAAAAGGTAATTGTACTATTTTTTCCTTCAGGAAAAAGAAGAAAACATTTCACTTAGTTTGGAAAACAACATTTTATTCTTCTCTTCCTTAAGGAAAAAACAGTCCAGTTGCTTTTTTTGAGGGGAAAAAAAATACCTTTGAGACAACTACGACCTGGATGACTTAGAATCTCCACAGACAAGTTGAAGAGGTAATCAGATTAATATAAGCTCTAGACTTTGAATGTAGGAAGACAGTGATGGACCATCTGGAGGGTGCCTTTGGACCACCAATAATCTGAACCGCACTTTGAGAAGTTCAGTATTGTTTGGATGATCAGTGTAACTCCACAACAGTTCCCCTCTATGTAGAACTGGATGGATGAATAATAACAATCCATTAAATATATATATCAACCAATTGTCACTGAATGCTTTTAGTTTCTACATAAATAAGGAGGAGAGCCAAACTCTGCCCTCTGTGAATTTACATATTCATCATAAATTGATGTTCATCCAGTTTTACACAAAAAGGAACTATTTTGGAGTTATATTGTTTGTTCAAATAATGCTGAATTTCTTTAAAAATGATTTTGTTTTTCAAACAAAATGCATCTATATTAGACTATTACCATGGTAAAATCTAAAAAAAACCCCATTCTAAATAATTACATTGTAAGTATGATGAATAATATCCCACTGAATATCTTTGCTTACCTATATTTTGTTGTTCTGATCCAGCTTTTATGGTAAAGTACTGCCAGTAGGCAAGGGTAAGATCTAAAATAAAGCAACAACATTTGCAGTATATAAATCATATTTCTTTGTCCTTTTTTGGGCTTGTCTGAATTTTTGTAGCCTAGATTCAGTAGCTCTGGTGGATTCAGAACTTTCTATTTGTGGTGTCATTTTTAATGAGCTGCAGATTTATTGATCTTCAAATTGCCTTATTTTGTTGAAATCTTTTATTTTCCTACTCTGGAAATTCAAAAATGAACTAATTCAAGAATTCAAGAAAAAAGTCTAAAACATACTTATGGATGTTTTAAAACATCCATAAAACAAAATTATGGATTCAGATTTTTTTAAAACTTTTCTCATTGCCCTCTTTTATTCTAATTTTATTGTTTAGAGATCATGACTTGGAAATGCCTACAAACAGTTGTAGTACGCAACTTTGTTATATGTATATGTATGACCACATGTTTTTCCCCTTATATTCAGCCTGCACCTGCAGATAGATGAATTAATTAACATCATCAAATTCACATTAATTCTACATTATACCATAGTACGTTGGCCAAAAGTAAACACCTGCCACAACATATTGACATTTTGTTCTTTTTTCCAAGGTTAGTAATTGCAATCCTGAAGAATGTGCTAATCATAATTTTTGATGTATCCTTCACTCTTCAATTTATTCAACCTGTTAAGTGATAGCTTGTCATAAAATATCATAATTTTCTCCAGTAAAGGCCCCAAAGTTGGAACTCAGGTTGTCATATAATATGAAGACAATGGGTTACCCATGTCAGATTTAAACACCCACTGAGTTTTGCTCAATCTTGCAATTATAATTACTCCCCTTGTTCTGATTCTGAAGAGTATGCCAATTAGTCCCAGATTATCAATGAAAGTAGATTTAGGCTTTTAAACTCAGGCATAAGCCAGTCATTTCTAAACTCAGATCTCTTTCACTCAAACATTATGTGCCATCATGCATTCGTACCTTTCATGTTGGAATAGGATCTGGGATATTGGATGTTGTTACAGTAATGATTATTAAATACCACTGACAATCCAAGTTGAGGGATGGGTAAAGTAGACCATCTTTAATTTTCTTTCCATTCCATTTTCTCAACTATATCTGAACTAAACCCATCTGTGTGACAGTAACTCAACTGAAAAGTTTATTGTCTCAAAATGACTAGAGGTGAATCAGTTTGTCCTTGAATTTTGAGAACACTGTCAAATCTTATCTGTCCAGTGGTGGGTTGCTCCCAGTTCTTTCCGGTTCTATAGAACTGGTAGTAAAACTGGTGGGAGGCTCCGCCCACTGACCCGGATGTCATCATAGCCAATCTATGCACACACAGAAGCTTCTGCACATGTGCAGAAGTGTGCCCGCCCGCACATTGCAAACTGGCAGTAAAGGTAAGTGGAACCCACCCCTGTATCAATCCCTTTTGAAATCTCCAATTTGACCTCAATCAGGACTGTTTTACATGTGCCTAGTTTCTATATATGAAAAAACATCACATGTAACAGCTTGCCTAGAAGAATTTATATACAAATTACTCAATAGGTTTTACAAAGTACAGTGCTGTCAAATTTTGGCAAGCATCCTTATTTTCTGAAGGGGGGCATAAACAGAACAAGTAAACAATGCTTTTAAAATTCTTAACAAAAGAAAGTCAGTGAAGGTGAAGAAGATACAGTATTACATCCAAGAGTTTTCTAGGTATTGCTTATCAAAAATAAGCAAAGTAACTTGATAAAACTGGCTATCTTTAAAAAAAAATGGGATAAAGTATTCCAGGGATGGATAAAATGTTTTTACCTTCATTGTGAAAAGCTAAGGATCATAGTGTTCCAAAACAGAACCAAAGTAATGTATAGTTAGGATAATATACCAGGCCTGTGAATCCCAAATGTAAATATTCCTTTATTTCTTTGTTTGTCAAATTTATATAACCATGTCATAAGCAAGTGACTCTGGGCTAAATAACAATTAGTTAATATATATCAATTTGTTGTTGTTGATTTAATTTCCAATTTTTACCAGTATGGGACTGGTAAAAACTTAGTCAAGTCCTAAAGACCTGCTGCTGTTGTTGTTGTTGTTGTTATTATTATTATTTACACAAAACTCTGATGTCAACTCACAGAGCATTTCTAGGCTCATGAGTTAATTAGGGCATTCGTTGAAACCCTGACATCTGAAACCACAGCTGCCAGTTATTTAGCTGTGGTCATCTTCACATGATCAAACTCTTCCCAAGAACCTAGGATGATGTAAGGTATTGGTAGTATATGTGTGACCTTTTGTAATTTTCAATTACTTTTTCAACTCTATATTCCCACTTTTTTTATTAGTGGCACATGATAATTTTTACAGCCATTCCAGTGAATCATTTTTTTTAGTTTTGGCCTTGATTGCATTAGTTTGAATAGCTTAATCTTGAACAATTCAAAACCAGATTCTTTTTTAATGTTCCAATTGTAAGCCATTGCCAGTTTTTATATTTATCCATTTCCCCCTTGACCTTTTGTAGAAATTGACAATGTAATGCTTTTTTTTCCTGCTTGTCAATAAGCATGAAGACCTTCAGCTTCTTATCAACAGAGTCTCAGAAATATCAGAAAAATATGGCTTGAAGCTTAACACCTTAAAAACCAAGATCATGGTCGTCAGCAAACAACCCATTAATTTACCACTGATAAATTTGGAAGGAATGCCACTAGAAAAAGTTGAAAGGATCACGTTCCTCAGTTTTAATTTACATGAAAGCTGGGACATGATCAGTGAAGTAAAGACAAGGATAGAGAAAGCTCGAACAGCAT
>JANHFM010003749.1:555955-573645 GCA_032468115.1 Grayia smithii
CCCAGGAGTGGGGAGGGAATGGAAATTTTGCAGTATCCTTCCCCTGGAGTGGGGTGGGAATGGAGATTTTGCAGTATTCTTCCCCTGCCACACCCATCAAGCCACACCCACCAAGCCACATCCACAGAACTGGTAGTAAAAAATTTAGATTTCACCACAGATCCTTTAGTATCTGAAATTAAAAACTTTGAAAATTCCAAAATCACAATCAATAAAATATGCATTGTGTGCAAATACATATAGGAAGCTGACTAGGGAATATACAATATATGCTATTACTGATATAAACCTTATGCTAGGGCTTGATATTTCCATATTGCTAAATTTATGGGGTTACATAATGAATAGTGGCAGAATGCTTCTCTGTTGTTTTTGGTAGTACTGGGGATCAGGAATAAAAATTATGAATAACAATGTTAGTGACAGAAGTGAGTCTTTGCTATAAGATATGTGGATTGTTCCTATGAAAAGGTATGGGACTGTAAAATGTGTAGGAGAATGTGGAATTGGCTGGATCAGAGCAGAAGTCCCTTAATAATTACTGAAATCCTTATAGTGAAATCCATATTTATGTCTCTGAATTAGGAGTTATCACTCTCACACACTCTTTTTTCCTTTTGATTGATTCTTCATTTTCCATAGCTATGTGGCAGACTTTCCATAATAGTTGTACTGATTGGATTTGGCCAGTACAGATAAATAAGAGGTGCAAAGCTTTTGACTGATTTTTAAAACGACTTTGCAGAGTTTGCAAACCAAACTTGAAATGTTAAGAATTCAAATGTAAGAAAGAACAAAACTCACAAATTCACAAATATGCCTAACTAGTTAAGATTGTTTCATTGCACTGTTTGTTCAAGCTCCTTCACAAACAGTGAAATGCACCAATCTTTTCAAGCAGCTTGTCACTCTTGTATTTTGTATTTCAACCACTGCTTTTTTCTAGGTAGCACTCATGAGATCTGTGAACAGCTGGTCAGCCATAAGTTTAGCCCAAGTGTTTGCAACACAGAGCAATATGTACACCTTCCTACAATGGAGGCACTGATGCTTTTTGGTGATAGTTGAGTTCTACATGCCTGGAAAGGGCTCATAAAAAGAAACTGTTTTTTTTAAAAAATGTTTTTCAGTTCTGTAAAAACAAAACAGGAAGTTCTAAACACAAATCAGTTATAATCCTATGAAGTAACTTTGCTATTGCCTATGTGGAAAATAACAAAAGCATACCAGGGCATTCCATAAATTGTTTCAGGATCAAAAGCAGATTTTAGCCTTTTTGTGACAGTCTTAAATTAAAAGAAAGAACAAATACATCAAATGTTAGTGAAGTCCAAACAAAGAAAAGCTAAAATCATTAGACATATGTGCCATTTAATTTGACACAGTCTAATATTTTATGGTTAGAACATGGAACATTGCTTCTTTTGGAAAATTTAGCATAAGGTATTATTAACACCAGGCTGTCATGGGGATGTTTATTCCAATCATGTAGAGATTTATAGTATTAACCATTAGCTCATTCTCAATCTATACATAAGAATACAAACAGATGTGGAGTTTATAAAGCAAAGTTACACATCAGGAAACATTCAGAAACGCAAATGACAATACGTTGAATTATTCAGGTCTTTTGACTGAAAATAAAAAATAACATTATTAATATGTTGAACGCTAAAGACAACCATAATTAGTATTAGTGGTTACTTATAAAAATTAAACATTAACAAAAACTTTTAGTATGCCTTTATCCTTGAATCCCTAACCTTTTTTTTGGCAGTTGGGCATTTTTAGTATTTTGAGAGCATCGTATAGTACAGGGCTGTCATGGCTGATATTTGTTATATCAACAACAGAGTGGTCAATGCCTGGAATGCACTACCTGACTCTCTGGTTTCATCCCAAACCCCCCAAAATTTTAACCTAAGACTGTCTACTGTTGACCTCACCCTATTCCTAAGAGGTTTGTAAGAAGTGTGCATAAGAGCACCAGCGTGCATACTCTCCCAGTCCTAATGTTCCCTTTAATTGTATTCATTTTATGTATTCAATTCATGCTTAAACCTACATATATTACCTAATACGTACTTGACAAAATAAACAAACAAACAAACTATGGAGAACTAGTTTGTTGGAAGAAGTTTATCATCGAAAATATTAAATTATACTCAAAACTTTGGGGTCTTAAGAATAATTCTTCAGAGATGGAAAAATATTATAATTTCAGAGAAATTGGATGCGTGATTTAGCAATTTTGGAGAAAATTATATACTCTGTTAATTGGTAGAAGTCACATTATTTCTGCCTTTGGAAAAGGCTTGGTGAACACTGAAAGCTCAGTCTCCTCTAAAGAATTTACAAAATCAGGCTGTGATACAGTTGTAATGATTTTTTTTAAATATATGTTTACTTTTGTATTTTTTTGCTTTTGTTTTTACATGTGAACTGTTGATTTTTATTTTATGTCTGTGTAAAAATGTATTAATAAAAACTATTGGAAGCTGATAATTGCATTGATTAAGTATTTCTGGAAATATGCCCTGTATCAGTTTCTAAAAAAAATGCTTAATAAATTTGTCATTGATTATTTTTGAAGGGGCTTTGTATTAAGGGAAAAGCAAGATCATATAATGGGATCCATAAAGGTCAGGTTCATGTCAATGTTTAAAATGTGTATGGTAATTATTGTGTTGTTTTAAGATTAAAAGCTTGAATTTGTAGACATTGTTTCTTTTCCATAACTAACTAAAGCAAAAGGCAAAAAGTTATTTTCAAGCTAATCCATTTGAAGGAACTTTAAAAATATTATACCAGAAAGATGAATTATGGCAATCTGCAATATAATAAAAGATGGGGAGTGATAATTATAATGCTGAAAGAAGACATTGGAGACCAAATCCTCTGTTATTATCCAGTTATTATTAAATGATCTAGGACTGGTTGCTACAGAATTTTCATTAAAGGTAAGATTTATTTCTAGAAATTTGAGTGAGGGATCACAGACTAAGCAAAGATATATCAATCCTTCATGTAATATTTTGTATCTAAAGCTGTTCTCCAAAACTTAGGAACACATTATATGCACTATTACTTATTATTTCCTGTTCCAAAGACTCTTTCCCAAAATTAAAATTACAATATAAACATTCTAGGTCCTTTCCTTAAAAAGGGGGAAGGTGAAAGAAATATGCTTCATAAGAAGAATGTCCATAGGAGAAGCAGAAAATTCTTGTATGCAATAAAAAATATAAGTAGTAATAATATTAGAAAAAAATCATTCAAAGTAGTGAGAATAGCAATATATTTTGCTCTTCTTTCTTAGGTCTTTCTTTGTCCTTGTTTAGTTTCCCTAACTGTTGATAAATAGTGAATCAGCCAACCAACAACAATTGAAATGACAATCAGAACAAAACTACTAATCTTTTGATGATGTAAAGTTTAAAACTATATTCAAATCCTAGACGAATAGGATTAGGATCGAATTCAAAGATAAAAAAACTTTATTTATAACAAGTTTCACATTGGTGATGCTTGGTTATTGTTGTTTTTTTGGGAATGGAAAAATGAATATGGTCATATAACTATGTTGTTTAAACAGGAGAAAGGGATCTTTAAAATGGGGTAAAAAACCCATTTCTAATTTCAATGGTAGCAAAATGATGAAAGCTAGATAAAAGCCAAGAAATCAAGAATGCAATAAGCTTAGGTCTACTATTATTTATTCAAAATGTTGCCCAAAGTAATGTCTCATCCTCAAATATGTATCCAAAAAGGAGAGTTTTTGTGGCAAAGATGTATTTTTTAAAAAAGTTCTATTTGGAAAGCTTTGTCTTTTAAAGTCTATTCTCTGTACCATTTTATTTTTCAAATGTTATGGAAAGTTACATAAACGACTACATATCATGAAATACTAAGAAAGACAATGACTACAGACTTTCTAGCATTTAAAAATGCATGCCAATAAACAGTTTGCAGGTGATAAAAAGCTCAAATTGAGTTCCATGATGGAACACTATGAGACATTGTGAGGAGGGTGGGGGAAACCATAGTAAACATAAGTCAAGATCATTGACAGCTTATATCTTTAACAGCAACTTCATAGCTGCATGAAGTATAGCTGAGGAAAATGGTTTGCTGTCTGCCTTAATGCATATAATAATAATGAAAGTGGAAATCCTTGCCCTTTCCAAGTTTCTGTGTTTCTGGGAGGTCAGGTAGATCATCACAATGGTGACAGGCAGAGATAGGTATAGCAGGAACACAGGGATCCACTGTTTGTAAGTGAACCTGCTATCTGATCATTGTTACCATCTATCTGGCTGTTGGAACTTCAGGGGCCTTGGGCTCTAGTTGCCACTTGTAAAAGCCATGTTATTTAGTGACAAGCCTGCTTTGTATCACTGAGACTTAGCTGGGCTTAGAGATGCAAGAAAGAGGTTATGTCCCTTAGAATTGTGCCCACCTAGCTTTTAGATTTGTTGACAACCAAAATTGTGGGGGTGGGGTAGAGCAGATATTCATCTGTGAATCTTTGAAGACTCTCATAAGCTCTGCAGATGTCCATTCTGACCCTACCTTGATTAAATCTGTATAATTCTTGCCACCTTGATCTGGCCTCACTGGATATGGCTTGACATATATCTATCAATAGAGGGGAAGTGGTGGCTCAGTGGCTTAGACACTGAGCTTGTCAATCGAAAGGTCAGCAGTTCAGCGGTTCGAATCCCTAGTGCCACATAATGGGATGAGCTCCCATTCCTTGTCCCAGCTTCTGCTAACCTAGCAGTTCGAAAGCACATAAAAAATGTAAGTAGAAAAATAGGGACCACCTTTGGTGGGAAGGTAAGGTAACAGCATTCTGTGCGCCTTTGGCATTTAGTCATGCTGGCCATATGACCACGGAGACATCTTCAGACAGGGCTGGCTCTTTGGTTTTGAAATGGAGATGAGCACCGCCCCCTAGAGTCGGGAATGACTAGCACATATGTGCGAGGGGAACCTTTACCTTTATATCTATCAATATAAATGGCTTTCCTTTACAAAGATATCCTAACATGTTTTACCTATATTATTACTTGGCCCCATTAGAGAACACATTGTTGACATCATTAATCAAAGACCAAGGACTGAATATTTAAACTATTGCTTTTATTATAATTACACTGGTGCACAAATAAATAAACAATAAGTTATTATAAAATATTATCAATGCACTAAAAGAAAGCAAAACTGGTTTTCAAACAACATCTTATTACTTGAAAAGTATCAAAGTACATTTAATTACATCTTACCTAAAAATAATCAAGTACAAAAATGAAAAGAAATTAATATGTATTCATACTGTGTATATAGAAATGGTTAATATATGATTACAGTTATTATCTATCTACTTCATACACATTTCAGGTAAGTACCTGACATTTCTAATGAAACATGAAAAATAAGATGACATTCAGTTTTAAAGTATTGGTAAACATATTACAGTGGAATGGACATGTTATGGTTTCATTTTATTTAAAAACCCTGTCACTTATAAAGGTTGGGCCTTTAGCCCCTGTAAAAAAGAAAAACAAACAAACATTATTTAATACCATCAGTTAAAAATTAAGAAAAGAGCAATAAACATACATTTGCTAATATACGTAAACACATTTTTAGTGCAAGAATTAACAAGACCTGTGACCTTACTGTGCTTTCTTGAAATCACAGTGCACTTGACACAAATTGCTACACTAGAATGCTTAATTTTAGAAATGTAAAGCAAAGTTAAGTGCATACCAAATATTTTCCATATATACAATTAGTGTAAGCGTGTGGATATCTATGCATGACTTAGATGTCATAGGGATTGCATATATCAATACAGCCATTTTAATGTGTTCACATTGCTAATACTGTTCAACCTCCACGCACTAAAACGGTAGAGCCTAGAAAATGTTCAAATAGCATTTGGTTAGGGGGATCCACATAACCTTTCCAGGAGAAGTATCCTTTTAAACTTGGAACAGACATGTCTTGTGTTTTCATAAGAGGTGAATTATTTGAGCTTTTCTGCTACTGACAAATATCTGAAAGCTTTCAGAAACTATTTCATCATTCAGCAAATCTTTCTATGAAGTCCAAGTGGATAAAACTACTTCTGCTGTTCTGCCACAACTATAACTTGGGAAATCAGGGCTGTTAACAGGGAGAATTCACACTTCCATGCAGAAGAGGCATTCATTTACCTTTTAAACTGATTTCTTGTTCAACATGGTTGAATAATACATACACAGACATATCACAAAAAGTTGAGCCTTCTTAGGTATGGAAATATGTAGAAATCTCACTTCAGAATGGTAACAAAGAGTTATCATTCCCTCACAAGATGTTTGGTGGTTCAGACCTGATCAAGTAATTCAAATATAATTTATGCAGATATGGGCTAAACTATATGTTATGTTCAGCTTCGGTGTTTTGATGTGATGTAGAATATGAAAATAAATCAAACAGCTTGAAAGGGTTGGGGCACCTTGTCTTGGGAAGAAATCAGCTCTGATTTTATTTTCAATTTTCCTAAAGTTCACAGGTATGAATGCATGGGTGATTTCCAGCAAGCATTAATTTTGTAATTCCTACACATGGAATCACAAGCATCACCTTCTTTGCAAGTAGATCTACTGGGCAATTGCCAGCTTTGTGTGAGTTGGCTCAAATAGCCCAATGACTGATGCTGATTGGATTTAAAAATTCTTGATAGAGTCAAAATAACTGATTGAAGAAGGAATGAAGCTATGAGTGATTCACAGAAAGGTAAGGGTTGGGTAGATATGTTACAGGTGTTATTTTTCAAATTTGAAAAAATAATTTCAGAATTAAGGCCAGAACAATATGTAACTAATAAAACTTTATGAACATTGCTGTAACATTTAGTTGAGTTTGCCAGATTTGAAGAGTCATGTGTTCCATTTGTTCTGGGAAAAGTGTAGACCTTCAAGAAGTAACTTACCACAATATGTGACCTCATCAGAATTGCAAGAAATTCTTGTGTATTGATGGTGCCAGTACTGAAAGTGGAGTTACTCACTTTACTCACAATCAGAATACTGGATATGAGAATCAGGAACAAAAGAAAACTTGATATTGTCAAAATGAAGATGAAGTGGACCAGTTGAATGTTTCATTAGTAAGAAAACTTAGGTAGACTGGAGAATGCCACTTAAATAGAAATGATATGCAATAATCTACTCAGGCTGTGTCTGGAGTAACAGTGATATGTAAAAAGACATGTAACTATTAAAAGACATATTAAATTAGTGGCTACTTCATAAATATCAATTCTACATTAGTATATGCATTTACTATAAATGAATTAGACCAAGATGCTGAGAAATTTTATGGAAGATTGCATGATATGCTAGTTGTATATCAAGAAAGGCTGTGACATTGCTAGTAGGCAACTGCAATGACAATGTAAAAGAAAATGAAAAGTTTTCAATTGTCTCAACAGAGTAAGGCAAGGGAGATATTTTTTCGTTTCTCACTCCCACCTACTTCAAGCACCATAAATGGAATCTCAACACACATGGATATTATTGGATGAATAACTCTGGAATAAAATAGTGTACACTATTTTATGGAGTACACTATCTAGTGTCTAATGGAGTACACTATCTAGTCAGCCCGGGCACTTCTAAGAGCACTTCAAGAACAGTGCACGAGAACCAACAATGAATTATTAGTGTGACATATAAGGATCAGACTTAAAAATAACATAGAGAGGTGGTGTGCCAGTAAAATATGATACAAAAAATGTTAAATCAGAATGTGAAACCAAATTTAGGAATAGGTTTACTCTATTATGCAAAAGAGAAATTGGAGAACTATGTGAAGAAATGACACAAAGCCAAATCTATGAAACCTGTGCTTGGTGCTTAATGATGTTAATGCATGTCTTGATCTTATAAACCAAAATCACAATGTCAATTCTTCCATTTTTTGTTTGATTGATGGAGTTAGTTCTTATGGCAAAAAAAGAGTAGTTATCTAAAGCTGCTGCTGGCACACCTGCAACCAGGTCGTTTTTAGCATTATAGCATTATAATGCTATATAGGACATTATAAATACTCTGCCAAGCAAGAACAATGCATTTTCCAGTACTGCTTGTGTTCTATCACTGAGGAAAAATATGCATATGCATCTCAGTATTCATGTGTTGTGGACTAGCAAGTAGAAAGAGACTCTCAGAGAGCCGTTCTCTATGTTGTCATTGGAGGCTCCATGGGTGAGACAGGCGGGTTGATAATACTGTAAGATTAAGAAAAGGATGAAGTGGGTACTTGACAGGATCATCTGCAACAAGTTGGGAACAAGATATGTGGTAATGGCCGAGAATATATAAACCCCTCTTTTCTTCTCTGGATCAGTCAGCAAAATGGGTATATAAAGAAGAGCTGGGGACAAGCAGGAAATGTGTAGAAAGGAGACATTGGAGAGCAAGAACTTAGCTGCGAAGAAGGAAAGAATTGAAGCTTTTTCTCCCAGGCTCAACTGCTTAGAACAAACTAAGGAGACATAATGCTCGACTTACATTTGATTACTCTGTGCTCAATGGATTTCTGAGTAATCGCAAATCTAGAACCAAGCCAGACTTCTTAGGACATACGCTAGGAACACAATTTATGGTCTTTGTAAAACTCCCAGCAGTCCTCAGTATCAGGCATGTTAGCAGACCTGTTGGGATTGTTGGAATTCAGCAGCTTCTGCAGGACTACATGTTGTGTATTATTTATTTATTATACCTTTGGGGAACAGGTCCTCAGACTATTCTTAAAGACATTCCACATAGGGGTGGCTTCTACTTACCTTTACTACCAGTTCTCTTGATGCATGCTCTTTGCGTGTGATTGGCACGTGCCAAACACGCGCTCCGCACATGCGCAGTAACTTTTTTTCAAAAAACCCCCCTTAAAAAAAGCGCTTTGTGCATGCGCAGAGCAGAAAACTGTAAGTACAGGCCTGTGGGTGGGCCCAGCTCCCAGCCGCGGAGAACCGGTTCGGTGATGTCACAGTGTCACCGCTACCAGATCACGCGAACCGGGCCAAACCGGGAGCAACCCACCACTGATTCCACATAACAAAATCATGTGTGCTTCAGAAGAACGGATACATTTTGCAGGTTTTCCAAATAAGCTATTTCAACATTTTCTTTCTTAAGAAAATAAGAGCATTTTTAAAAAATTAAGTAACATTTTCTTTTTGGGAAATGAAAAAAATTCCTTCAATATGTTCGTAATAGTTTTCTGACATGAGTCATGAGTGCACATGAGCAGGTGAACCACATGCCCATTTCAGTTGTTGCATATGCACAATGTGGCAATATGGATTTAAACATCTGTCCCTGTGTTAATGATATTGATAAAACATAAATAATCTTGCTTAAACAACCTACTATACACACTTATAAACCCTTCACTTTTTAATATCTGTTACAGAAAGCATCAATTTGGACATTAAAATATTCATTAGTTATAAAATATTTAAAAACTTTATTTTTATTTCAATCTGGAAAGAAACTACTATTGATAAAGTAATCATTGATTTCAGCAATATAGTACAAAATAACCTAGTAAAATTTTATGGATTTTTTTTTCTTTTTGGTCTTATTGTTCAGCATTTGCACTTGTGGCATGCTGTCAATATCATTTTAAACTAAAAAGCCAATATGATAATAAATTCCAATGACACTTTTTTTTCTTTTCAGAGAATATAATATTCTTAAAATGATTGTTAAAAGAGGACCCTTTTCATGCTGCCAAACGTTTAGAAGCATAGATAAAAATTTAAATATATAAAATATATGTGATCACATCAACTCTACAGCAATATGGATTCTTTTTAAATCTTATCCTACACAGTGCCTTCTGGAAGATACTTTAATGCACAAATCTCACCCTCTTATCCAGAATATAAACCATCTCTTTCTCCTGTTAAAACCAAGAGGCCATAATTCTTTGGTCATGACATTATAGTCTAGTAAGATGGGTGTGATGTCACAGAGGACTATGACCCAGTTACAGGATCAACCAGGAATATGACATTGTGCGACTTGAGAGAAATGTGCTCTACAGATCCAACCCAAGGGTCAGATATCCCAAGATGAAGTCAACCTTTCATATTGACTTTAGTGAGACTTTACACTAACTCATTCTACCTAGACATGGAATGTAGTATCTTACAAAAGGAACATGAACATTGTGAACAGGTTTTTGTTACCTTTATCTTCAACAACACAAAACAAATGAATCATTTTAAGCTTCTAAAAATGAACAGAAAACAAATAACTCATGTGATGTACAATATTTAGTCACAGTGAACCCTGGTCTCCGCAAATCATTTCAATAGAAGAAGAAAAGTTCTCCATAAAGGTAGTACATGTACAAGACATATACATGTTTAATCACCCTAACTTATTGGCATTGCTAAAGATATTTACCCTGATCCAGTAATGTAATCCATGTCAAGAAGCCTATTTCTATGTGCAGATGCCCCTTGCATTTATCTTTATTCTAAGTAATGATCAATGTAAGTAACGACTAATGCTTTCAAGAGTCTCACATCCAAATCCATTGGTCAATATGCAGCATTCTTGCATATTTTATGCACTGCAAAGCTAAACTAGCAAGCAGAGTTGCCTGCTAACTGATAATCTGTATGGGAAGGGTGAGGTGACTCACTTCCAGGCATCTTCTCCCTACCACTAGTTCTCTTTAAGGAAAGTGAGCACAAGGGTTGTGCAAATATTTGATTTAGAGATTTGATCTAGATGCATTTTAAATTATCTGTTCAAATAAATTTAAAATTGACTTTATTTTTGGAAATCATTTGAAACACTAAACTGGATCAAACTGACAATGTGGACTGAATCAACAGTTAAAATCAGTTTGCTAATCCATGCAGCTGAACAGTGTTTGATGGGAATGTTCCTTGTGCAGCATCTGTTTTCAAAGGTTTTTGGAAGATATCCATCAAATATTACAATCAACTCTCCAGCCATATGAGGGGGCTGGTGTAAGTGATTTTGCCCATCTTTCTAAATAAACTAATATTTATGAAATCAGTAATTGAAATTTTACACTTCTTTTTTTAAAAAGTGCAGTATAAGCACATTGAGCATCCAAGCAAATACTGTTTTACCTGCATTATTTGCACTTAGATTCTAAGACCTTTTATAGAAAATTCATCTAATGAATCTACGTGAATCTTTATTTAATGACTTCAGCCCTAGCACCAGTTTGAGTTGAATCTTTTACTGTTAAACCAAAAATGTACATCCACATGCTTTTGTAAAGAGATTAAATTGGCCAGATGAGAAAATAAAAACATATATGTAACACAGAAAAAAGTTAAAAGAGTACACAGTTAAAACGTTTCATACATATTTGCATTATATTTGAAAAAGTGTATTAACTTGGGTTTTCTTTTAAAGAGATATGGAAAATATTTACATCTTACTCTTTTTCTTGGTCCAAAAGTATCCTCAGAAAAGGTGCATGCCTTCATTTCTGTGGGAGACATAGACTGGGGTCTGATGGAGGGTACCATTTTAGTAAGCTTTCTCCCTAGGTAGTTCTTCACCAGAATTTAGATTCTAGCAACTACCTTTCTAGAAAAGTAATCTGACAGTGCAGTCTTCAGGAATGTATGGAAGATAGTCCCCATGAACATATCATATTGCAGTATCCCAGAAAACAGTTTGTTGCTTGGAATATGGAGGAGGGCTGTATTTCTTGGTTCCTGTGCTTTTTTTCCAACTTGGCAAGATTGGCATGCTGTCTTGTTTGCAAAGTCCTTTCTCTGATTTCTGTCGTGCCTTGATTTCTTTGCACAGGCAACGTTTTTTCTCAATCATTTCCAGCATTGTATGGTCTCCATGCAACCACTGCATGCATGTCACCTATTAAAAAAAGGCACAAAATTTAAACATTGATGAATGGTACTGGCCTCTTGAGTAAAATCAGGAAACAGTTACTTGAGGAGACAAAATATTTAAAACAGTGAAATAAAATAAAGTGAAGGAAAACATATAGAAGAATGGTTTCTGATGGGTAGCTGTAATTTTCCAGTCTTCGTGTCAATATTATTCTAGATTAGCCTTCCCCAAACTAAATCCTTCTGGCTTCAAGTCTCATGAATCTATTGATTGCAGTAATGGGAGGTATGGTTAAAACTGAATCTAGGTTGCAGTATAGTGTAGACCAAGAATTTAATAGAGTAGAGTAGAGCAGAGCAGAGCAGAGCAGAGCAGAGCAGAGCAGAGCAGAGCAGAGCAGAGCAGAATAGAATAGAATAGAATAGAATAATGGAAGGGACCTTGGAAGTCTTCTAATCCAACCCCCTGCTTAGGCAGGAAACCTTATACCATTTCAGACAAATGGTTATATATATTTAATTCATTATAAAAAAAATCTGAACTAAAATAAATAAGACTACAGGAGAGAGAATGCTTGTTTGAAAAATCTTGCACTGGAAAAAAAATACCTGTTGCTAAACCATAATATGTTGTAAATGATTTTGGGCAAAATATCTGCCATAGGTAGAATATAATGCATTTATAAATAAAAAATCAATTAACAGAATTCAGCGTTTGCTCCTAGTAGCACAGCTATCTAATTCATTTGCCAGTTATGTCAGGTTTATTTTTGATATTTGAACAATGAAGCAACTTATCTGAACATTTCAGGTATCAAATCTACTTAATGGAGAGTTACTGAAACTTTCCTTTAAACAATGCCCAGCTGCAGTATAAATTATCATATGTTGTGCTCATTGACTTAAATGGCCCAGGTATATATGTAACTAACAATAAGAATTATTTGTTTTTCAAAAATAAGCACATAGAATCTTCAGAGTGAAAATGTATTAAACAACCCCCACCCTTCATGCTATGTATAATCTATTGCTATTTACTCTGGGGAAAAACTAGTAAGGTAGAACTTACCTGTAGCTGCATGTGCTGCAATGGAAGTTCTCAGTTTAATATATATTTATTTTACTGTTTTTCCTGCATTGGGGGTATAAATGTTTATAATCTGAACTCCATAGTGACCGGAATTTCTTTTAGGATTCTTAAGATGTTACCCTCTCCTTTTTTTCTCCCAACCATATTTTCATCTTCACCATATTAGTGGTGGTGTTTTACCAAGGTTTTGTCCTGCAAAAAGTCTATGTCACAGAAAGACAATACACAATAATGTTAAAGCTAATTTGCTGGAACTTTGTTCCCAGGGTTGATTCCTTGATTTGCCAATCTTTTATTCCTGTTATGAGCAAAACATTTCAGTCTCCTCACTCAGAAAGCTCTGGCTTCTGGTGATTCTTGCTTGAGTTCTCAAATAAAGTAAAGGAACAACCTACCCAAGATTTTAAATTTCAGACACCATAATTCAAATAAGAAATTAAGTATTAACACAAAATATTTCTTTGCTTATAGTGAAATCCTATCTACTTATAAGTATTGCTCACGTTAATGCTGCAAATGCTTGTAGACAGCTTAATATTCAATTTCAATCTTTTAATGTATAATTAATCAATCAATCAGGTTCACTGATTAGCTGATTTAATTATATGTCCAGAATCATGCTTTTATTGCTAGTTCATTTCAATGAAATGTTACTTCATACTCCATTTCAAGGTATGATTCTTCTTCAGAACTAAAACCATTGAAGATATGTCATAAAATAGGCTAACCTTCACTATTTTGTAGATAAATATGCAAACGCAACACAACTTAAAAATATGGAAACACTTCTGGATTGGTTGAAGTAAATAAACAAACACCAATTCAGAGAAAATGTGGAGTTTAATGCAGCTACCATATTTGAGTTGCAAAAATCTGGGCAATTGACAGTAAAGTGTTACAATTTTATGTACTTTGCTTAGAGATGATGTCAACTAGAGTAACATAGAAGCCCAGTAAATAAATACATTAAATGCTTTCTCTGACTTCAAACCATAAGAATGTGCCCAGAATAAGTTTTTAAATTTAGCGGTCCAGATCCCTGCATTATGTCCTAGGCAGGACCTTGAGTCAGAAATGATGGAAATAAAAGCTAGAGTATGAATAGTTACAATTAATCACTAGCTAAAGTTATCTTATTTTCCCATGGGACTTGGCTCCATGAATTATTGATAATGTTTGCTAATCATTTGTTAGTAGTGCACAAGAGCATTTCTCTGAAATACCTCTATGTTTTCCCCATTCATACAAAGAGCCCATATGTGGAATATCAACTTCTATGACCAAGTTGAAACTACTAAGCAAGTTCTTCTCTAATATTTGCTACACAGAGAAACATTAAAAGAATTAGAGTTGCAGTATTTTACAAGATCCTTGCTGCTTTATGTTATCTTATGCTGTTAGACCATGAGAGAATCTACAATGGGCCATTGTGGGGAGAGATCTCACAGCCTAATCCACCTTGGGAGCTAGAGAGT
The DNA here is from genome assembly GCA_032468115.1 of Grayia smithii. Taxonomy (NCBI): domain Eukaryota; kingdom Metazoa; phylum Chordata; class Lepidosauria; order Squamata; family Grayiidae; genus Grayia; species Grayia smithii. Next base: position 570,429 of record JANHFM010003749.1, read on the forward strand.
CAGCTATTTTATCTATTGCCTGAAGATAAGAACAGGACCAGTTCACAGCAGAATGTGTTTGCTTTTTACCATTCCTTGTAGTTTCGGTTCAGCTTTTGAAGATGACAGGGAGAAAGGATTTGTAGACAGCAAGGAGGCTGATGATGTACAGTATTCAAATCCAGGCAGTATCATCATCAGCTGCTTGGGGGAACTATAATTAAAGCTGTGGTAAACATCTTTCCACTTTCTGAAATGAGGGTCATTGTACATACATGAAAATACTCTTTCCTCTGCCCAGCAAACTACTTTTAACCACACTGGAAAATCATGAGTGTCCTGAAATCCTTTAAACACACTTGTCACATATGGTGAATGCATTTGCTTATTTCCCTCATTAGATAATTATTTAATTTAATTTAATTAATTTAATTTATATACCGCCCAACTCCCAGAGGACTCCACGCGGAGTCCGGAGATAAGCATTGCATAATATAAATTTCTGCTTCTGTGCTTGGATTACCTTTAGCATTTATATCAATGCTTAATAATTCTTTGAATTATCTTCAGAATTTAAAAAACAACAGACATGTGAAATTATGAAGCAAAATTCTACCCTCTTGCAATCATAGCATACTTACATTTTTGGTAAATTGTGACAATGATAGGGATGTCTCTACCGTATTTTAAGTCCAACAATTACAGAACAGAATAACAGAATTGGGACAGACCTTGGAGGTTTTCAAATCCAACCCCCTGCTCAGTCAGGAAACTCTATAACATTTCAGACAAAACTTCCACTGTTGGAGCACCCACAAGTTCTGGGGGCAAGTCATTCCACTGATTAATTGTTCTAACTAACTGTCAAATTTTTTTTTTCCTTAGTTCTAGGCTGGTTCTCTCCTTGGTTGGTTTCCCTTCATTGCTTCTTGTCCTGCCTTCGAGTGCTTTGGAGAATAGGTTGGCCCCCTCTTCTTTGTGGCAGCCTTTTAGATATTGGAACAATGCTATAATGTCAATAATAGCATATCATGCTAACACAAACACACACACACATGTATTCAGGTTTGTACAAACAATGCTTAAAAAGACTATAGCAATAATATAACTATTAACATGAGATTAACAGAATAGCGCAATTGTTAAATATAACAATGTAATAATGAATAAATCAGTTCAGAACAACTCAAAGATAACTTCAGTCATACCATTTATTAGCCAATCCCTTAAAACATCAGTTAATCACTAACACTGGCAAATTGTATTTTGGAGAAAAAATGCTAATTAGTTGATTACAATATTAGTCCTTTTATATTAGACACACCTGCGTTATAACTAATAATTAAATCCTGTTAGACCCTCCATACAAAAAATTATTTTTATAAACAACTGTTATCAATTTGTGATTGAAATTTTAAAGACTGAATAGAATAAGGAATGTGTGTAAAAATGGGAAACAGTTTTAATATTAAAAATCTAAATAGATATTAGATTATAGTTTATTCAATAGAAGTTAATATTTCAGACTTATTAGATACCATTGTGTCTGTATAAAAAAGAAATTAATAAATCCTTGCGTTACTGGAGATGAATCAAGAAAAACGCTACATTTGAAAATTGTGTTTTTGCAATATCCTAAAATTATTGTGGTATGTTATAAGGAGGCAAAGATATAAATTAATTTGATTCTGAAGCAAAGTTTAATATTGTTAAATATTCTTTTTAGCTCTATTGACAACTGTACAATAGAAGAATATGTATCTGAAAATGTCTTGCTTATCTGAATAACCATGGCTCATCAACCACCTGAAAGAAAGCCTTCTCACTTGTAATGGTCTTTATGTTCGCTTACTTGTCAATAACAGTTCTTCTGTTATTGAAATGAAGAAAGTACATGGGAATTCTTGGACAATATGTTATCCAGCCATTTAGGATACTAAAACTTAAGCTTGGACGAGGCTATGGATGCTTATCAGAGAGATGCATATAATATTAATTTTGATGTCCTTTTGCTATCATAGTTTTTTAACTTGTGTTTAATTATTCTGGATTTCAATTTCTGCCAATTTTTGCTTTGGAATTTTTCTGTTTGTTAATGTTTCTAATGTTTCTATTGTTAACAATTTATTATGTTTCTATTTTGAATTTAAAAAATATTGAAATGAAGGGAATAAAACAAAATATATCAGACAAGATTTTCAAATCATTTTTGTAATCTTAAAAGCAAGGTGTTTTCTTAAGTAAATCATGGTACACTTTTTATCAAAGAAAATTTATTTTCTAAGTTATTAAAGTTGTAGGCATTTACAGATAGGATGAGCATGATGACTTAATTGTCATGACATCATCACACAAATATTGTGACTTACATACTGTTCTTATTTGTATTATAAGACCATAATGCATATGTCAATGTTTTGACATTATTATGGTTTGTCATGAATACTGCAGTCTAATGCATCATGAATTCACAGAATAACACTGACTAGAACTGAAGCAGCTTCTTGAATGAGAAGCAAAATATTTTCAAAGAAAAAAAACACAAGTCCAATTGCCTTTTGGAAAAAGCATCTTTGGGACAACCTTGTCCTGGATAATGGACAATCTCCATAGAGATTCAGTTTATAATACTGTGTAAACAATATACACTGATTCTATACATGCCATTTCCAAATTTCCTGAAAATATTTTCAATTTTAGAATGATGTTCAAGCACTTTCCAATGTAGAATTTTGTATCATAATGACTATGCTTCAGCATTCAAGAATTATCAAATTGTTCATTAATCCCTGAATGAATGTCATTAAATTGATATGGATTTGGGTTATGTTTCCCGTGCTTGAATTCCACAATAGGTTTAGTGGAATATGTTTTTCACAATTAGTATTGTTCTTGGTTTCCCAAATCCATTCCTTTGTGCTATTCTAAAAACTAAAGAATCCAATAATCTAGAAACCACATCTAATTTCCTGAAACAAGTCATCAACATGATTAACTCAGAGATGGAAGATCTTGTGCTGTTGTTATATTATGAATGAAGGCAAATATATTTGTCTTAGGATAATGATGCAAGATCGAATCTTGGTCATTCACTAGGACCAGAGATTTACTCTTCCAAGCTTCTATGGGATCCAGCAAGAGTCTGAAAGCTTGGAAGAGTAAATCCCTGATCCCAGTGACCAATCCAGATTCGATCTTGTTATATTGTATGTGTATATGTGTGTGTTGTTATATTGTG
>JANHFM010003749.1:582283-611565 GCA_032468115.1 Grayia smithii
TATATATATATATATATATATATATATTACTGAAGATTTTCCTCCTAATAAAATACCCCTTAGATATGTTTCCAATCATTCTTTTCAATCTAATTTTAGCATCTCTACAAATTTTTCTATACTTTTTTGACTGGCAAAATACAATACATGTTCAGAATAGAAAAATTATAATTTTAAAAAGTGAAAGATGAAGTAAAATTGAAATTGATCAATGGATTAAGATTTCTCATTTCCTTTCAAGGACCTTACTTTGTATTGTAAATGACAGTTAAATTTAATTTTTACAGTACTTTTTAGGCCCAGGTAGTTTTATTTCTCTTGGCATTGCTTTGATAGATCTAATATTTATTAAGAGCATGTGATTCTACTTGTGTCACTATTTGACAGTGATCATTGCATTAATTCAATTTGAACTGTTGGTTGAATCATTCAAACTGGAACAATTTCTTTCATAATGATTTGGAGTATAAAAGTGCACATGGACATGTTGAAAGAAATCCATATCAGGTCAACTCAATTTAAATCAGTTTGGATATACTGAATATGAATTTAACATTTATATTTAGAATAAGCATTTTAGTTGAAAAAATTGATTCAGTATGGAGATTTAAGCTAATTCACTTTCAACTGAAACTCCAAATCAAATATTCACACACCCCTAACAGTTATGCTGTTCAGTGAAGCATTTGACAGTTTCAGTAGCCACTGACACATATATCAATAGAATTAGAAAACAGCAGGAATGAATTTCCCTGCTGCTTTTACAAATGAACCCCACCTCCCAAAGGCACTTACAGAATAATTCTCAAAGTGTTAAGTACCAAGTCAACCTTGGCTAAACTCAAAAAGCTAGGTAGGTCAGTCATTGTTGCCTTTTAAATGGAGGCCATGAGAAAGTCTTATAGTTATAGCCTTGATAAGATTCTAGAAGCAGCATTTCAGAAGACTCTGGCAAATCACTTGCCAAGAAAAGCACTTGCCTGACTCAATGGAGACTTTAAGGTCATTTTTGCTCAGTTTTTCCCCAACCCTGGCATCCTCTAGATATGTAGATTTAATTCTCAGAACTTTGGCAATGACTATGATGGCTGAGAAATTCTGCAAATATAAAGAGAGTTTAATTTTTAAAAAGCTACGCTTCTGATAGGATATAGGATTGATTTTTCTAATGGGCTCATATTTCCATTGGGCATTTGGTTCCAGAAATACTATCAGACTTGTGAGGGTCTCTAAATACTCAAAGTGATGGAGAATTAAATAATCTAAAGATTATTAAATAATTAATAATAATTAATAATTAAAATAATATAAAACATTGTTTTTGCTTCTTAGAAATTCCTTTCCCAATCCTGGTTGCAGTTGGTATTTTCATGTCTCTAAATTAAAAGTCATTCAGTGCTTTTGTCCAGCACAATATGAGGGACTAGGAACCTGTGCATTCAGAAGCAGAAGAATAGAGGTGTCTCCTTCTTTGAAACTGGAGGGAGAAATAACATTTTTAAAACAGCTATAATAAAATTTGAAAGTGAAAGAACTGAAATGACAGATAAATTATGTTGTTTAGAAAATGTGGTTTACACCTCAGAAATATGATAGGAAAAGAAGCACTATTCATGAGGATGGTGATTTTAAAATTATAATTAATGTTTAATTATGTTCAGATACTCTTTAAACGTCTAATATCCTGTAGTAGCATGGTGCTCTTATTAGTAGCGATAGTATTGTAAACAGCTGCTTGAAAATTTAGAGCAAGTTTTATGAATCATATTCATTTCTGTAATATATTTCTCCCAATATACACATTTTCCTATCCATTTTTCTTAACAAACACATCTTTATGTTGTCCTTTTTCATATGCCGCTTTCCTATGAATATATTACTGTATATAGATTTTGATCCGAAAACTGCACCATAAAATTAAGGAGCAACCAAACAATAACCATGCCCATTTTTGTATTAATTCTAAAATAAGAACTATAGCACTTTGCAATAAATTTCTCCTTATTTAATAACCATTTGAATAGTATGTGAAGTTCTTCCAAGATAAATGCAGAAAAGATCCCATGTAAAGAAAAAATATGCTTGAAAATATCAACATTCATAAATTAGGATTTGCTTTTCCCCATTTTAGGCAACTCTGAAGTGCTCATATGTGCTGAAAATAAAATAATTACAAGTTGATTGATGTGGCTGTTACTAATTACTATTACTATTTATTTAATTAATTATTTAATAGTTATAACTAACAACAGGAAAATAAATAAAAGCCAACAGACATAATACAATAAGAAAATTTCTGTCATGATCAGGGTAAAGTTTTAAAGTATTAAATGACAGGACAGCAACATTTCTTATCATATTTTTATATAAGTCTGCTTTATGTCATAGTGACTTAGGAGTAATGGAATTTCTACTACAAAATACCTGGAGAAATCAAGTTGAAGAAAACTAATTTATAAAAATAAAATCCTGCACATTCGGTATTTGCCATAAGATGGAGCCATTGGCCCAGAACAGCTATTTGAAACATTCTTTTTTTAAAAAAACATGACATATATTTACCAATAGCACTAGCACTTAGACGTATATACTGCTTCACAGTGCTTTACAGCCCTCTTTACAGAGTCAGCATATTCCCCCAACAATGCTTTCTGACACCTTTGGAAACGTATCAATGATCCTTTTTGTTCATTATACTTCTGAAGTGTTTCAAAAAATAGTATAAAATTTTTCAATTATGGGTTAAATCTAGAACTAGTCAGGTTCTAAGGAGACTTTTTCTAACATATTGAAACATCTCTGCAGAAAAATCTTTGTTCAATTCTGGGGTTGCAAAACTTCAAAAAGATCCTCACACTTTGAGGATCTGGCTATAATGACTCATGGCCATATTGTTGGGTTTGTGCAATGCACTAACATGTGACAGGCTTTGAACAGAAGTTACAGTAAGTTTGTAATACAGTAGTCGACATTATGACTGGAATTCATGGCTGGGATAATTTTACTATTTACTATTTCGTGGGCCGATACTGTAGGTTTTTGGATACAATTTAATCTAATTTGCTGGATGCTAGTTTCAACTTATAATGGTTTTGTATCTCTTGGCACATATAAGGCATACAGATACTATAAGATTGCCTTAAATCAACCTGTTTGAGGACATCCCTCAGGGAGAGGCTTCTGGTGATGTCCTAAACTAGTAAGGTGGGTAGGTGATAAGGCCAGAAAATTTCTTCTACATAGCTCTGTCATTCTCCCCTGGATGCCAGAGTGGTCCACTTGGTGATGATCTTATAGAAATTGGTAAAAGCATCCCAGTGTATCTTGAAACATTGACTATTATACTATTTGTGTTTGGTGTAGCATAATTGTCACTTATCTATTTCTATTTTTGTAATATGTATATTTTAGGACAGATGTTAAGTTTTTATTTGGTTGCTGTTATAAATCACTGGGATTCTCTAAGAATTTGGGAGATGATGATGATGTTGTTGTTCTCTATCAGTGCCCTTATAATAAACCCACATTTTAAATCTAGATTTGACATATGAAATTAGCGATAATTACAAAACTGGTAAAACAAAAATACTGGAGATTATATAATTTTTATAAAAGAAATCTAAAATGGAAGGGAGCTCAAGCACTTTATAACTTCAAAGTTAACTAAAAACCTACAAATGTGAAGTCCAGTTAGTAAAGTAGTAAAGCTGGTTTATATGTGAAACGGTGTCCCTGAATCCTTAACACTGGGTGAATGTATCAATTCATAAGTGTTTTTATCCCATCTAGAAATAGTGTAACTGAGTTATCATTAGAAATTTCAGATGATGCTTCATTTACGGCTATGACATTCAGACATATAAACTGGTTGTTTTAAGTTAATCTTGTAACTCTATTTTTACTATTCTTAATGAATGTTATAGGCCAACCACACAAAACATAGCAACTGTAATGCTAGATCTCCTTTGAATTCCTTTCATCAATTTCCTCAATAAACTAGTTAAAATATGAAAGTGTCTTTACCATTTTAAGTCTCATAATAGATTTTCAAAACAAATGTAAATCGAAAGAGGGTTTCAATATTGCCTTCATACTTTGGATTTAAGGAAAGACACATTAATAACACTTAAGTGAAATAAGGCCCTGTTCCACCAGTTTTTGATCCTATAATATGCTATGACATCATTGAATACACTATTTCATAAGTTAACTCACTTACATAAAAGTGTCATTGGATATGATCTCAACAATCATATAATAAAGCTAAGTATGCCTTCTTTTTTTCCTCCATGTTGTCTACATGATCTGATGCTTTTTCTCTGCAACTTCTGCAGATGCAGAACTTCAGCATATAGCAAATAGCCATTTTTCCACTGGATATATATTTTATTAAGTATCTATTCTATCTATATACATCAATTCCCAACATTGCATCCCATTTTATAATATAGCTAATATGACTATATATCCAAGAAAATATATAGCAAAACACTAAAGAGATAGGCTAACTGCTGTAATTTTATGGCATGATTGTTCATTTCAAAATAAGGAATGGATATGGATGACATACCATCATGGCAGGAAGAATATTTTCCAGTAGTTATTACATATCAGGTTTGGGACAATATCACTTTGCCAGTCTGCTAAATAGATCCCCCTCCAGTCTACTCTTTCTCCCCAGATGATGCTCCCCAGACTCTTGCCTCTTTCTATCTATCTCTTAAAAGAGTAATTTTGGTGACATTCTGCACAAAGTACAAGTTTGTAAGATAAGACTATCACATCTGAAACATAAAACAAAACCTCACTTCAAATAGAAAAAGAGCTCATTGGGATAAAGAGATTGTCGCCTCGTTCTTTTCCTGTTGTGTTAGTTTGAAGGGTTTAATGAAGAGTTTACAAAAGTTTTGAGGACCTCCAAAACATTCCAACCAAAGCATTCTGTCATTTTCTTCTGCTATTTATAGGTAGTCCTCAACTTATGACCACAACTGGAACTGGAACTTCCATCACTAAACAAGGAGGTTTTTAAGTGAATCACATTTGATTCTACAGTCTTTTTGCTGTGATCATTAAGTGAAGCATGTGATTGTTAAGTAAAGCTGGCTTTCTCTATTAGAGTTTGCTTATTGGAAGCTCCCTGGGAAGGTCACAAATGGTAATTAGGTTGTGCTGGGACACTGCAACTATTGTAAATACATGCCAGTTGGCAAGCTCATGAATTTTTATCATGTATTTGCAGCAATGCTGTGATGGTCATAACTGGGAGAGATCATCAGTCACTTTTTTCAATGCCATTGTAACTACAAAAGTTCACTAAACAAATGGTCATAAATGGAGATGTACTTCATTCAAATTTTCAAAACCTAGGACAGTATTGTACCTATACGAGCTGGTGGCAAACAGACTGAAACTTGAGACACATTTGGGAAGAGAATAGTTGCTTTCTGTTATGAGCATAGAGTCTCAAATGCACTATTTATCTACAACACATGAATGTATTTATTGGGAGTAAATTACACTAGGGGGCAATATAACTGTAGAGTTGAAATGTGGACTAACATATAGAAAGAATCATAAACCGCCTAGAAAAAGCAGCTGAACAATTAGATATGGTCTACAAGTCATATTAATGAATCACTGCATTGAAGGGAAAAAAGTCCAAATGCTTCTTGATAAAAATTGAATGAGACAATTTTTCTTTCTCAGCATGTAAAGATTGCTTAGATAAGCTACAGGGGGGGAAAGTTATCCCTAACAGCTTTTATTCAAAGAATTACATTTCCTTTAATGTATACATCTTCTCAAACAGTTTGAAGACCATACCAATTTGCATACTGGCACACAGCAAAACCTTCCCAGTACCCAAATATTAAATAACATGTATTCCTCCATTGGAAGCCCACTATTGAAGGAAAATACAAAACCATGTTCAAAGAACACATCAATGTCCCAGGTATTCATAGTCCATGAAAATTCCATTAACATCCAGACAGCTTATTGTAAGGACTTCACTATTTTATAAAAATGGGATATTATGGATCAGTCCCAATACGATTATATGTAATTTAGGAGTTTCAAAGGAACAAAATTACTTCTGATAAATAGAAAATAAGCCTTTTATTAAGTTGTGTGTTTTTGAGTAGGTATGCGCGTGGATTTATGTGTGTATATACAGTATATATGCATACACAATCATGGTATATGTGTATGTATACACACACACACACACACACACGTTTTATTTAATTGTTCATGCACTTATCTCAAAACGACAGAATACAAAGAGATTCAAGTTCAAACTGTGTATACAAAGTCACTGAGGAGTCTAGAGTACAAAATGGTATAGACAAGATGCTTGAAAGAAATGTACATTATATAAAACACAAATTTATAAAATGCTGCTTTTTAGCAGAATTTTTCAGAAAAAAAAATTACTACACAGGACCATTTTTTAAAAAACAAAACAAGATATTCAACTAACTACATATAGAATAAAAAAGGATCTATATTCATATTACAGAATGGAGACAAATAAATGTTAAAGAGGAGACCATTGCAAAGAAAGCTTGATGCTAGAAACAATAAGATTTCTTTGCTTATGAAAGGGAGACACACACACACATATATCATAAAAACAGAAATCAAACCAAAACACGCAGAAGAACAATTTACAGTAACAGATGGTAGACAAACACAGAAGGGAGAACATTTGGCATGTTGCATCACAGGAAGTCATTCACGATTGGCTAACGATGGTACCTGGCTCGGTTGCAGTTCACTGGCTTGCCTGAGAGGAGGAACACAGGGAGGAGGAACACCTGATGTGGAAGCAGATCTCCCTAATCTGCAGCTTGATTTCGGTTCTGGAAAGGAAAATGAATGGATTAGAAAAGACTTCTACACTCTCTTAAATTAAGGGGCCAATCTGGATAAACTGTAGCTCCAGGGCTTCACAGAGCTCTACAACTTTTTAATCATGGCTGCTGAAAATGAAGGCAATGTTTCCTGTCATTTGAAGTTGGAAAATCTGTGAAAACTCTAGTCAAAACTCTAAAAGAAGCATCTCATGGGTGGGCTTCTCTCCCAACAACCTAATCCTGCCTACTCATGTAATCAAGTGATGTCCCTCACATATTAAGGATTATTTTTTATTTTAGACGACTAACCACAGGCTTTCAACTATAGGGCACAGCACTGTCTGTGTTGCTTTTCTTCACTTGTTTTCTTCTTTTTGAATTTTGATGTGTTTCTGCTTATTTTGCTAGAAAAATTGTGTTGCTAAATTTCCATATTTTGCACTGAGTTTTATTGTACACTCAGAGGAGGATTCAGGGTTTGCAAAAAAAAAAAAGTGGGGGGGGGGACACTAGGAAGCCATATGTGTTCTATGGGGAACCCACTTCTATTACTAAAGGAATCCAGAATTTTCAAACTTAACAAATACATTGCTTTAAAACCTGGGTCTCACATGTTGATCCAATGCCTCCCTTCTCAGTTCCCCATCCTGTACAGTGGTGGGTTTCAAGTTTTTTTACTACCGGTTCTGTGGGTGTGGCGTGGTGGGCATGGTGTGGTGTAGCTTGGTGGTTGTGGCAGGGGAAGATTACTGCAAAATCCCCATTTCCTCCCGATCAGCTGGAACTCAGGAGGCAAAGAATAGATGGGGCAGGGCCAATCAGGAGTGGTATTTACCAGTTCTCCAAACTACTCAAAATTTCTGCTACTGGTTCTCCAGAACTGGTTAGAACCTGCTGAATATCACCACTGATCCTGTGTCTATATGCTAAAGGCAAACCTGATAAGACTAAGTTTCACAACTGCTATTGGAGAGGAGATAATACAATATTTTTTTTGCCACTTTTTCATCTCTAAAAAAGATCTATCTTTCACTATTATGCTTTTTTAAAAGTATTGACTGAATACTTTCAGTAACATCAGCATCTGGGTGACCAATGCTGTCTTGGCTTAGAAACAAAGCAGAATTAGGCCTGGTTAATATACTGATGAGAAACTACCAGTAAATACCATGAATATAGTTTAAATGTCACAGAAAAAGACAGTGTGAAATCAGGTCTGTATGGTTGGCAAGAATCAGTGGTGGGTTGCCCCCGGTTCAGTCCGGTTCGCACGATCTGTTAGCGGTGATGCTGTGATGTCACCGAACCGGTTCTCCGCATCCTGGACCGCGCCCCCCTGTGCACCCGTACTTACCGGGCCGGTCGTGGAGCGTGCGGAGCGTGCTTGCACACATGCGCATGCACAGAAAACTTTTTTTGACCTTTTTTGGCAAAAAAAGCTTCTGCGCATGCGCAGGAGCGACCGAATGCACGTGCGCACACTGGATACGTGCTCTGCGTGCCCCGACCACACGCAAAGCACATGCACCTTTAGAACCGGTAGGACAGGTAAGTAGAACCCAACCCTGGCAAGACTGGATGTGTTTATGAAATCATCAATTATCAAATGTAACTTGAGGGAAACTACATCTTTAATAGTGTCTTGATAACTATTTCATACATAAACAAAATATGTGTAGAATTGGTAGCTGTGAATGTTTGATGAAAACAAAAAGTTGATTCTTTATTACTGTTGACCTGAAAAAAATTAGAAGCTTTTTTCTACCATAATTTCCATTGTCTATGAAGATTCTCAGTCATCCAGGTCATAGTTGTCTCAAAGGTGCTTTTTTTGAAAAGGCAATTGGACTGTTTTTAGAGGAAGAAGACATTCATCCAAGAAGCTGACAATGCAAAACTTCTTCCTCAAAAAACAGTCCAGTTGCCTTTTGAAAAAAGCACTTTTGAGGTGTAATTTCCACTGTTTTCCTTCATTCCAATAGAATATGAAGTGGTCAACTTAGTACTTATCTCTTAATAGCTATCTTATAAATAGGTATAGATTTGGTAGCTGTGCACGCTTGCTGTTACCACCATCCTAGGCCATTGTATATTGCTGATCATAAAAAAAGAAAAGAAAAATCCTTCAAATCATTGCCTACTACAATTTCTGAGTTGTGTACAATAAAATCCAGCCTTTTCAGATAGGCATGCACATCATCCTTAAAGATGTCTATAATAACAAAATCCTTTCATCTGACATCAAAGAAAGAGAGTGATGGTGTTTGTTCTTCTTTAATTTCCAGGATGATATGCCTGTAAAAATGTCAAATTCTCTCATTTTAGAAGCCTGTTGTGAATGCTCTACCCTCTTATCTTTTTGCTTCCAAAATAATGGGGAAAAAAATCTTATTTATTAGTATAAATTATTTACAAGAAGAGAATAGAACGAATGGAAATATTTTATTTCTACCAAGTCCACTTTTCATTTGAGAAACTAATGCTACTGTTCATATGATGAATATTATTATATTTATCCTGCATAACCTGGGAACCTCCAGATAAGTTCTACCATTGCTACTATTGGCCAACCCAGCTAGAAACAAACAGGCTGGGGAAGGCTGTAAAGTATATTCATTCCTATACAATATCCAAAAACCTTAGTTAGGTAACTAGGAATGAAATGCTGACATTTGCATTCCAACAATCTTGCATATATTTTTTTTCCTTCTGGTTTACTATCTCGTTTTCAGGGTATTCGGACATTTATTTTGTTGGATTTTTGTGGTCATTATATTACTGTGTAGAGAGACAGTAGTGATGTTTTTTTCCCCCATTCCATCTCTCAAGCCTTCTGCAACTTCTTGGCCTCCTATATTTCTTCCCCACTAGAGAAATTCTCACACCTTTGATTTAATTGGTTCTCCAATAACTTGATCAGTTTACCAACTTAACCAAGGTACCACAGAACACTTCTAATCTAGGTCCTGCAATGCGTCTGTCCTATATCCTGGCCAGAAATTATAAACAAGAAACATTTTGTGAAAATTGGAATATTGTTTATTCTTAAAAAGGCCAGTGACTTGCTAAGGACCTAATTTAAACCTATAGAAATTTCAGAGTTCAAACTGTCATACTGTGTGTTGCCAGTTTCCAAAACTAAATAGTAACATCTAGACCAAGGGTGGGCAGCTTGCAGCCCATGAGCCAGTTATAGCGTTCAAAATCAGACCTTGGAACAATTTAGAGAGAGTTGGAGTGCTTGACACCAAAGATATTGATTCCTTGGGACAAGCTGAAGTATTCAAGAACTGAAGTAGCAGCCCTAATTCTTGGGGTTTAGAGTGGTTCGTATAGCACTTAAGGCAGGGCTGTCAAACTCCTGGCCCATGGGCCAGATGTGTCATGTGCTGGCCACACCCACGCCCAGTTTAGTGAAGAGGAAAAAAGTTCCAATACATCGCGTGATGCTGCTGAGTTAAGGCATCAGACTAGAAACTGGATGACTGTGTTTTCTACCCTTGTACACTTAGGCACATAACCAAATGGGCAAGACACTCCCCATGAGCCTCAGGAAGGAGGCAATTGCTAACCACTTCTGAAAAACTTTGCCAAGAAAACTTGCCATGCAGTCTCCGAGGATCAGAGTATGGAAAGAAAAAAAATAGTAAATACATATTTTTCTTTAAACTCTTCACCATCATCACCAATCGGATGTATTTTTCTGTTTTTGAATGTTTAAGAAGATAAAATCGATTCTACAAACCACAACAATCATGTTGTCACAATACTACACGTTAGATATGCACAACATTTCCAACATGAATTTTTTAAAAACATAATATCACTGCTTTCCCTTCCAGAGACAAATCATACTAATTCAATTTGACATAGGAAACATCCCCATAGACATGAAACAGGTAGGTGCTTGTAGTCCAGATCACTAGGAAAATTCAAAGAGTTGTAAATATTTTTCATATTGCAATTATTTTAATTACTATTGCAAACAACATTTTGCAGGCAAAATTACTTAATAGGATTTCCTTTTTAGGAAAAAAAAAATCCGATATTTTTTTTTAAGTTAGGACTTAGCTTCTAAGATGTTCCAAAGGATTGAAATCATGGTAGTGGTAATGATAGTAGTTATAGTAAAAATAACTGACCAATGATGTAAGCAATCAAATAGACTGCACTTTAGGAATATTTTATTTATTTACCAAGAAAAATGTGTAGCATTCTTTAAAATAAATATTTCCAACATTGTGACATGATGCACTCATTTTGAAACATTTTCTTCACTTATTACATATCTCACTGAAGACCTTTTTCTCTGCAGAAATGATTCTACTCATCTCCTAAGTACTGTGTGTCAATGAAAGTAGGAAGGTGGGAGCTGCTTCTTCAATCTTCAGCTGACTCTTTTATCCAGCATGTGGAATAGGCCAGACATGCCATTTTTATACAATGGGATATGAGCAGGGGTGGGTTCTACTTACCTTTACTACTGGTTCTGATGATGCACACGCTTTGCACATGCATCGGAGTGTGTGGAGTGCGTGTTTGGTGCACGTGCATGCTTTGCATGCGCACACGCTGAATGGGCACTCCGCGCATGCGCAGTAGCTTTTTTGGGGGAAAAAACATTGGCTTGTGCTTAATTGTAAGCCGCCCTGAGTCTCCGGAGAAGGGCGGGATATAAATGGGATTTAAAAAAAAAAAAAAGCATTCTGCTCATGAGCGGAGCCCCGAGAACGGTAAGTATGGGCGCATGGGTGGGCCCAGCTCCTGGTCATGGAGAACCGATTCAGTGAGATCATATCGTCACCACTACCGGATTGCGCGAACCGGCCCGAACCGGGAGCAACCCACCACTGGATATGAGGCTCTGGCTTTCTATGTAGGGACACAGAAATTAGAATCCATCACAGTCCATACAAAGATCAGAACTTCTCCACAACTGCAATCAGAATTATTATTATTTTTTTGGAAATACTGTTTGCACATCATTTGTATTTCATATATTTGATTCAGCAACTTTGAACCAATACTGGGAATATGTATATACACATTTCTGTATATAGTGATAGTGGAGGTATAATCATATATATTCATCTATTAAATATCCAGAAGTGAATAAAAATCACATTTCAAAGAAGAAACGGGAAAGACAGAAGAGCATCCTTTTCTTTTCCACAATTTTATCATAACATCTAAGTTTATAAATCAGGTAGAATAGGTCCCTGACTATTTTCTGTTTTGCCAAATGATTTGGCAAGCATTCTGTTTTGCTAAATGATTTGCTGAATGATTTGGCGAGGTCTGGAATATTAAGTTATTAAAAACATCCAGACATAGGCAACATAATATTGGAAGTCTTTGGAAATGAGATGCAGTGCATGTTTCCAACAGCAGATGGCAATGCAAAATACCATCTCCTAGCAGCTATAAGCTTGTAGAAAATGTTCTTCAAAATATCCACTATTAAGCTCACTAAAGAATTCCATTTTGTGAACCCCTTGAGGTCTTCACTGAAAAAGCAACAGCATATTCTTAAGGAGGTGGCATGTATAAAAAAACCCACTAAAATCTGTTTCCTTTCTGAACTCTCTGATGGAAGATGTCTTAAAACCATCAGAGAAAAAACATCCTTGCAACATTATTGAAGAGCTACAAAATACAAGAATGAACACAGCAGTCAAAGACAACATTATATTTGCAGATTCAATAGGGAATTAGTTTGCTCTCAGTGGTACAGTATTGTAGCATGTTGCTTATGGTGAGAAAGGAAAAGATTGGATCTAATTGGCCAACATCACATAGTAGCAACGATCAATTCTACAGCAGAAGGATAAGATTAACAAATCCAGAGCACAGCTGTACTTTAGGATGGATGAGGACTTGGAGGGGAGAATGGCCTCTTGCTTTCAATTTTCATTGTAGTGGAAACATGAAAACTACCATGAGTTTCCTTTATCTCACTGCGTAGATCCAGTGTCAGCTGGCTCCATTGCTGAAAACTTTCTACTCATCCTTACAGCAAGCAAGGATAATTTTTATACAGAAGTAGCTGATTTGGCAAGTAAAAGAAACGTCAACTACTATATATTTTTAAAAAATATATAGTCTCCAGACTACTGATATGCTTTTTATACTTCTAATCTTTAGTTCAAATTCCACATGAAAAAAACTGATACTGTATTTCCTATGGATATATGTAGGTAACAAAGCTTTACAATGTTCTGGCTTCACAGAGAAAACAGCACCTGTTAATAGTCCAATGTGTTTTTTCCCTACAATTCTACTGCAGCTGGATAGCTTGGGATCCCAGGAAACGGTGCAGCAACTTTAAGCATTGTCCTCTGGTGGTCCATTAGTACCCCCATACACATGTCTTCTGGTGGTCCATTAGTACCCCCATGAACATGCCATCCACTCATCCTTTAAATCTGAAGCAATGCAAACTTGATAGACAGTATTCGTTTTCTACTTGTTTAGTTTTATTCAGCTCCTTGTGTTTCACAAAGCATGATCATAGAATTTGGTCTTGACTGGGTAATTTCAGTTCAATACCTGGGTTACCTTTGGGGTTGAGCTAGAAGTTGTAGCCAGTCCAAATTGTCATGGCTAGGTTGCTGCTAATTTACTAAGTTTGACGTGCTTGTAATGGCATACAATGCCTTATATTGTTTGTATAGTGTGAACTCCCTTTTGTACCTGCCTAGCAACTAAAATCTAGTGGGGATATATTTCTGAGGCTTCTTTATATGCCAGCAATGTACTAGCCATAAGAGATTATTCTGGTTGTGAAATTCCCTCTTGCTCCGAGAGCACTTGACTGGTGTTGAGAATGTTAAACTAATCTCTCCACTGGACCTTTTGTTAAACTGCAACTCGAATGTCCTAACTCTTAAACTGATCAACTTTTAAGCATTTCACTTTTTAGATATTTTTATTACATTTGTAAATGTATTTCATTTATTGTAACTACTTTAAATTATTTCCCAACTGGGGATCAATTTTGTAACACTAAAAAGCAGATGAAAAATATCAAAGAAATAAAAATCATTTTAATTTTCTCCAAGATTTTCTCCACTAATAACAACCTATCACAAAATGCATATGCACATAGAATACAGAGATATAGTCAGTGTTTCATACTTTTTCAACCTAACCATGAGAAGACTTATTACAAAATAAATAGTTATCATAAAGTCAGAGGTGCTACTCTCAAGGAATATAATGGGTAAGTAATGTGCTATCCAAATCAATTATATTCAAGCTCATTTCATTTTGTGAATAATCTCAGTTCATTAATAGACTTTTCCCCCCATAGATTTGGATTCCAGCCAGTTTTGGGAAGGAAGCTAAGGAAGGAAGGAAGGGAGGAAGGGTTAGGATTAGAGTTAGGGTTAGGGTTAGGTGGAAGGAAGGAAGGAAGGAAGGAAGGAAGGAAGGAAGGAAGGAAGGAAGGAAGGAAGGAAGGAGGAAGTATGCACATCTGTGCACATTAGCAAGTGAATCTACTTTATGTGGGTGTTTTTATATGTTTGCTTTCATTCAAGTCTAGCACTTCTAATCCAGACATAAGAATAGCTCAAGTCTTCATATTGTACTGTATCCCAAAATTTAAATCTTCAATCTATTAACTAACATGCTAATGACAACATATTTCGAAAGTCCAATTGCTTTTTAAAATCAGGGCAACATGCATTCACTGCTTATTCCAATTTTTTAATGTTAACGATTTGGCTGAGTAGTGATAGTGACTCAATTTTATCAAACAATATATTGTAGACCATTTCCTGCTCTCCTGAAGATATTTCAGATTCAACTCTCATTTAACTCAGTCAATAAGAGTGGTAAAGGATAATAAGACATTATTATATTATTATATATTATAATATATTATAATATAAGAGAAATAATCCTATAGTTAAATAATAAGATATTGCAATGCAAAACTTTTGGAATGCATTCAGTCTTTAAGATGTAGCATTCTGGCCATAAGAGAAGAGGACAAGAAAGAAAGAAAATCATGGAGATGGCCTTGAGAGGTGTATTCAGAAATCATTATATACACAAAAAGGGTGGAAATATTCCTTAAGCACTGGAAAAGGAAATACTGTAATATTAGGAAGAGACTCAAAGTGGCTTCTGCCTAATGCACTGGCATATAAGAGCCAGCAGAATTAAAACACAATCAAACTTGCAATATAGAGTTAGAGTTATCTCAATAAATCTACCTTCCTGTGTAACTAGTTTTCTGAGCTGGACAAACTTGACAGAGCAAAATGGCACAAGTCTAAAGCAATTAGCCAAATTTTCACATGCTTTTGGCAATTTCAGTCCAAGATTTCCAGTGAAAATGCCAACGATATGGTGAGTTTTAATTCTAAAAATATTAATGTATTTCATTTTCTTCCTGTGGTCAGAGTGCTGGCATTTCTGCTGCTATCCTATCCTAGTAAATATCAGAAAGAAAAGTTATGTAAAAGGTAAATAGCTGGCTGAAAAGAAAGATTCAGAAATTTGTGGGTTGGAGATTAAGTTAGGAATTCTTAAAATACTATTTGGGGTCTTAATCAGAGGTGGTATTCAGCAGGTTCTGACCAGTTCTGGAGAACTGGTAGCAGAAATTTTGAGTAGTTCGGAGAGCCAGTAAATACCACCTCTGACTGGCCCCAACCCCATCTATTCTCTGTCTCCTGAGTCCCAGATGATGGGGAGGAAATGGAGATTTTGCAGTAACCTTCCCCTGGAGTGGGGTGGGAATTGAGATTTTACAGTATCCTTCCTCTGCCAAGCCACCAAGCCACACACACAGAATTGGTAGTAAAAAAAATTGAATCCCACCACTGGTCTTAATAGTGCTAATTTCATCTTGCTAACTATCATTATGAGTCCTTAAAAGGTCGCTTTTAGGGTTAGTATTGTTGAGCTTAATTGGCAATGAAGGTGAATGTTGGGGTAAATGAGACAGCTCACTAAAATACCCATTAGCCCTTTCTGCTAATAGAATCATAGATATATTTTCTTTATATATTTTCTTTCTTTCATAATAATAATTAGAAATTGCAACAATTTCACCATATATCCATACTAATATTCCTGCATGTGATTTTGACTAATTCACAGAACATATGAAAATAAGATAAGTAAAGAAACATAATTGCTACTATTCATTTTAAGATGGAGATCAATAATTGTGTTAGCTGCCATATAGCATTCAAAATCAGATACTTTGGATATGAACAAAGTCCAAACAGTGCCATGCAAACAAGCACAACCAGATTTGAATATTACTTTGACAAAATTGATTAAAGTTAATAAGAATTAATATTATAAAACTTTATTATTTTGGATGAGTTTAAATGAACTATATCAATCAGAAGAGTTTAGGAAGACCTTCACTAATATTTGATTTAGCAAAATACCGTTTCTCCCAAAATAAGACATCCCCTGATAATAAGCGCTTATTTCAGGGTTCAGAAAAATATAAGACAGGGTTTTATTTTTAGGGAAACATGGTACATGAAATATAATATTAGCTAATCTGCTTTCCTAATTAATTCAGTTTTAACTAGGGTTTCATAAATTCACTGGAACAAAACCAAAAGTTTTAGCTAACAACAAGCCAAATGTAGAAATTAAGCTATCAAAAAGTTCAGAATTATGAGTAAATCAAAGTTATGAACTAAAGTAAACTATTTTTAGAGTTGTATAATATTTGGATTAGATTTCTTGTCTGTTATTCCAGTTTTTTTAAAAAAATCATAGAAAATCATAGTAGCAATTTTTTTAAAAAATCAGTAGTAAAAATCATGGTAGAAAAATCATAGTAAAAAATCAAAGTAAAATCATATCATTTTTAAAAATCATAATAGTAGTAGATAAATTGATCATTCATCAATTAAAATAATTGTGCAATACTATAACCTGTACATGTGCAATATTACTCATAAAACTAATACAAAATAGCTTACAGAAAATTAAAAAATGGAGAATTAAAATAGATTGCAATTAGACAAGTATTTCCATGTTCTTTTTTTGCATATAATTTTGGCCAAATAAAGATATTTATCACCTGATTACATTTAGTTGAAGTACCATCCATGTTGAGGCAATCTTGATTTTTGTGAATTTCACAAATCTTTTCACTAGAAATCCATAGTACTATTTGTTTATTGTACTGGTATGCAAATGGGTCTAACTATACCTACCTGAACTATTATTTCCTGCCAACATGGTTGGACTAACAGAAGACCTTCCAAGTCGGTTAGACACAAGTGATGGTCCTGGTGTTCCATCCCATTCCTGAGCTTTTATTGGCTCTCTGGAAGATGACCCATAATGACCTCCTTTTTCTTTGTTTTCCAGCTTTGGTAATGGTTCGGTGCTGTGACTTCTGATCTTTAGTTCCTCTAACGGTTCTGCAAAATATGCAAAGTTCATGCTCCATTACAAAGTGCAAATTAATTGCCTCCATACATTACTTTTTCCCAGGTCAGTAAGCTACTGCCTGAGCCCTACTGTAAATGTACTATACAAAAGAGCATAATAAGCAAAAATGTAAACAAATTAATCAAGAATTATAGTTGCTTCACATTACTTGCAACCTATTTGGATGGAAAGACTTCAGGTAAAATTAGAAATCTATTTTATTTATTTTGTATCCTACCTGTATTATTATTTTTGCAAATAATTCAAGGTACGTTCAAATATTTCATGAAATCATCTCGTGAGTATAACTCTTATATACATTTTCTCACTGATATATAGAATTCAAGCTGAAGTCAATTCCTGATAGTATTTCCATGCCACCTGTGCTGTGAATATCTTCAGAATAATTTTTATTACACACGATGTTTACTCTCAGTGAAGCACAATAAATACTAACTAAATTGCATATCAAAAACCACAAGATGCCTCACCAATGAGAAGACTGAGTCATGAATAGAAATCACAGAAATGGGACAGTGAGGAAAATTCTACAGTGATCAGGTTTCCAAATTTCTACTGATACACAGTTAAAAATAGACTTTTTTTAATGTTCCTATTTACATTGATAGTACGGATGAAAAGCAACATGTAGTTCAGATGCAACCCTGGCTAAACATAACCACAAAAATAAAAGAACTGAAAGGTTGCTGACTTAGTTGAGATTATATTTAAATTAATAATTTTAAATTGTGAATTAACAGCCTCAAATATTCTTTAGCTCTATTTCCATTATAGACCGATGCAATGAAAGAAAGAAACCTTCACAGGTATCTCATCCCAAGACTACTTTGCTTGCATCTTGTCCTATACAGTATTTAGCTATAAAACAAATAAGTACATTGTTTATACTGCAAAATAAAATCCAATATTGTTTTACATTCTTCTCATGTTTAAAAGATCTAGTAGCAATGATTGGTGAATTCTGACTTTATAGAAAATTTACCATTGCTTCCTATAAATCAAAGGAAGATAACCATGTTCTTAAACCACAGCCTTATGAAAAAAAATTAAAAGCATTGAATGTGGAAGAAACACTTTAGATAGATGCAGTAGCACCCTTATATAAGCTCATAAGGCTTATGTTTTTCAGTATACCACCACAGAATAAGTTGTCAAAGCAGGATGCATTTTTTCCATCTCTCAGTCCCTCCATGTGGCATTGCTCATAATACAAACATAGCAAAATACAACTGTAATGAAGAACTGATACCAGGGGTAAAATACAGCAAGTTCTGATAGGTTCTGGAGAACCAGTAGCGGAAATTTTGAGTAGTTCGGAGAACCGGCAAATACCACCTCTGGCTGGCCCCAGAATGGGGTGGAAATGAAGATTTTGCAATATCCTTCCCCCAGGAGTGGGGAGGGAGTGGAAATTTTATAGTATCCTTTCCCTGGAGTGGGGTGGGAATGGAGATTTTGCAGTATCCTTTCCCTGCTACGTCCATCAAGCCACACCATGCCCACCAAGCCACACCCACAGAATTGGTAGTAAAAAAAATTGGATTTCATCACTGACTGATACCAATTATAGGTAAAAGGGATGAGATACAAGAAAGGTACAGAAGCACAGGTCAGATTGGAAGCAGGGATGCTCAGGAATCAATAAAGAAGCATTTATATGAAATCTGTGATAACAGGGTTAAGAATGATTCTATTCAATGATTCTATTCCAAAAAATACTAGCTATCAATTCAGAATACGGCATAGTTTCTTTCCAATTCTTTGTATGAAATACTGCAAATACTGTTCAGTTAAGGTCATTTCTGTGCAAACATGCAGTTTGTCACCAACAGGATATTTAATATATTTACATGACAAACTTCCCTTCTCAGTTTATTTAAAAACTAATGAAGGTACAAGAAAAAATGCAGTCCAAGTGAATCTGTAGTCCATCAATGTTTATTCTTTACCCACATGATATTGTATAAAATATTGTACAAAATATTGTGCAACAAAATTGTGCAAATACACAGCTTTAAAATCACCAATATTTTTCTAAACCTTAAAAAAAACCCTGAGGAGGACAAAAAATAGAGAAAATCTTTTAGAGAACATTATTGTCTGTATGTATAGTGATGAATTTGTTTCTTGATTTAGCATTCTTTGATGAATGTGAAAAGATAATTTATTTTGCTGAAAGTTGAAAACTCTAGCTTCATCTAAATCCATACTTGTGATTTCTCTTCTTGTGGCCTTTTTGCTTTTAGTTTCACAAATTAAGTTTGATAATTTTTAACTGAGATGGAGCAGCAAGCAATTAAGTACAACTGAGTACATCCATTTACATTCAGGACTTATCTCCCTATAATTTTACATATCTATCACTTCTATTCCAGAACTAGAATAACTAAAGTTATTTGTAAAATACTTGAAACACAAACCAAGATTTCAATTTTCATCCATGACAATGCATCCATGTACTGCCAAATTTTTACAAATTCCAATGGAGGAAAAAACTGAAATAGAAGGAGATGAGATGAAATGAAGACCACATCGATTGACTGTTAAAACTAAGAAATGGGACATTTTACTTTCACTTGGCTATAATGAGTGAAAGCTTTTGAAGTTTATGCAAAGTAAAAATTTCATACTGTGGTTCCATCAGGCATCACTGCCTTCCCAAGATTTAGTTGTTGCTGTTGTAATGGCCCCTTATGTTATGGAACTCTGTAGCTGGAGGATTACCGAGGTGGCACAGTGGTTAGGGTGCAGTACTGCAGGCTACTTCAGCTGATGGCTAGCTGCAGTTCAGCAGATCGAATCTCACCGGCTCAAGGTTGACTCAGCCTTCTATCCTTCCGAGGTGGATAAAATGAGGACCCAGATTGTTGGGGGCAATATGCTAACTCTGTAAAACTGCTTAGAGAGGGCTGTAAAAGCGCTATGAAGCGGTATATAGGTCTAAGTGCTATTGCTATTGCTAAGTGCTATATGACCTCTCTCATATCCAGCAGGCTATTCACCAGGGAAGACAAATCTATTAAGATGTACACGTACATCTTGAAAGTTGTTTTCTAATGCAGGGTTTTCTTTAGTTTTTTTTCCCCATTTTCTTCTTGTTTTATTGTATGCATACCAGAGTTTACATATAATGAAATATGCAGGTTATGAAAATTGCAAACCAAGGAACAAACAAGAAAGTTTAGTACAAAACTAGATCTAAGCCTTTTAAACCATTTTTCATAATTATAAGTCCTTATTTATGGGCAAAGAAAAGAAGAATTAAAACACACCCACATTTTTTTCTAGGTGGACACAATACTAATATAGATTTATTTTTCCCGACTTTTTTATTGCTAAATGGTAACAGCATTGAAAACCTGAATTTGTCATTGCTGAAGGAAAAATATGATTCACCACAAAAGGAAAAAAGAAAAATGAAGAGCATTTGGAAAAAATTCTGTAAAACAATCTTTTTTTTTTTTCAAAGTAGAATAGAAAAATTAAAATATCAGACCTTTTTTTTTTTTTTTTTTTTTTAGCAAAATGTCTCTTAGTCAATTTTGACTTAATTCTGCACAATAACAGCAGGTAGATACCTCAGAGCTATGGGAATGTTTTATCTAAAATTCTTATTATTCAAATGAATATACTCTACCTGATTGATCTGGCACAAGCTTTCCAAGAATTTATTAACTGATATAATGTTATTGTTATAAACTGCAGAACAGCTTTTTAGTAAGCAAACAAGGTATAATTGAAGCTTCTCTAAATGAGGGCAATTCTCAGCTAGTCTTCTCTAAATAATCCACAATGCATCAGATAACAGCGCTTGTATTATTTATTCATCTTTCCATGCTGTCTGTTATAAATCCAAATAAATCAACACTCATTTTAGCAGAAAGCACTATTTTATGTCAGGTTATATGTAGGCCAGTGTTTGTCTTTCAATTACAGTAATGTATTTGTAGTTGTTCTCAGATCATCTCTAAGCTTTTTCTCCAGCTATCCTGACTTTTTTGTGATTTTCTTTTAAAAGAATGATATTGTTAGGAATTGACTTCTGGAAACCGCTTTTAAGGATTTCAACAGCTTTTAAACTCATTTTCCAAATAACTTGTTCAGCTGTGGGATCCTTCTTACTGCTCTAACAATTGAAGGGGGAAAAAACCCACTTTTGTTGTTTTATGGTCAGTTTTAGATTCCCTTAAAAGATGAACTCCTTACATTACAGTCACTTTGCTTTATTGTTCTTGTTACTTCCACTTCCTCAACTAAGTTTTAGCCACTGATTGTATGAAATATACCCATTTTATCAAGTACACTCAAGTATAGCTGATTCTCTTGTGTCTTCTACCTTTTGAAAGTTGTCAGCAAGGAGAGTCAGGAATTTCCTGGAAGGATAATCTATGCAGGTCTGTTTCCAAAACAGATATCACTTTCACTGTTACAATTTCATTTCTTTGTAAAATCTGCATTATCCACATTTTCTCCTTGGTTAGGTAAGTAATCTGTGACAAGGCTCAAGGTTGTTTCAGCCTTCCATCCTTCTGAGGTGGGTAAAATGAGGACCCAGATTGTTGGGAGAAATATGCTGATTCTGTAAACTGCTTAGAGATGGCTGTAAAGCACTGTAAAGCAGTGTATAAGTCTAAGTGCTATTGCTAATAATAGACACCAACAACACTATTGCTTTCATTTGTTCCTTTACTTATTATATCCCAGATATTCTCAACAGCAATGCAAGTATTGAATTTGAATTTCTGGATAGGAATCTCATATATTTGCTATGAGTGTTAATTAAAAATTAGAATAAAAACTTACCATTTGTGTTTCAAAGTCCAGGCACACAAGCAGGATGGATGGCAAAACAAGTCTCCAGCTGCTTCCTACTGTGCTTTCCTGCTACCTAGATACTTTATATGTGGCACTCAATCTTTGAATGGATTCTTAGATTTTCCCACTTCCTATTCCCAGTGATGGCAAACCTTTTTGGCACCGAGTGCTGAAAAGGGATCACGTAGATGTGCATCTGGGCCCCAACCCGGAAAAGGAGCTGGTCAGGGCGTATGCGTGTGCCTGAAAATGAACTTCCGGTTTCAGCCAGCTACTTTTCCAGGTTTCTGGTGCTCATGTGCACATGACGATCAGCGCTCATGGTCATACAGGAAAATGGAAGACCAGCTCTTCACATTTCTGGCACTGCCGCATGCAAAAAGGCCAACTGATCATCGGGTGTGCATGTGTGACAGAAAACCAAAAGAGGAACAGGTGATGCCACGCATGCCAGGCGATATGACTCTGTGTGCCACTTTGGGCACGCATGCCATAAGTTTACCATCATGGTGCTATCCCATCTCTTGTCTATTTATAGACTAAACCAGCTGCAGCTGCTACTAACTCTGTCTTATCGGTCCACCATTATTTACATCAAGTAGCATAAAGCCCCTCCTCAAAGAACTTAAATGTACTTAAATTGGATTGCCATTTTCTTATATCTACAATATGTTATAAATGACCATTGTAATGGAATAACAAGAACAGTTCTTTCATATATAATGCAGTTTGATTATAATGTTGAGGAACTTTTGAATTTATTAGCAAATTGGCAAAGATCTACATAGCAGCTGCAAATCAAATTTGCAATTCAATAACACCCAGATGCACACATATTTAAGGAAAAACACTGTTCTATAAACTGATAGCTAGTGCAATAGTGTGGCCAACAACATAGATTTAGTTTGGGGTCTCTTTGATTCAGTTCCCTGCTATATCACAGAATGATTTCGGTGACCTTGGATTAGTTGGACGTTTTCAGCCCAATCCAATGAAATAAAATTAGGGTTTTTTTCAAGTCTTATCTGAAGCTGTATCTTCACTACATAAAGATAGACAGTGAAAAGTGGAAAGCATTTCAAAAAGATAGGTGGAATTGGACCCTTATCTTTGTGGGTGGGTGGGTAACTTTTGTTTCAACGTTGGAATTATCTAACTTCTGTTTACATTATTTTCATTTCTTCCTTTTTATTGTTGTAAGCCTCCTAGAGTAGCCCCATGGCAGGATAGATAGCAAATACATATAACAAACAAATACCGGTAAATGGCAAGAAATTATTAAAAAGGAGCATGCCCTCATGGCTAAAAAGATATGAGAGAACCTAAGGACTTGGCCAATTAGAGGCATTTTACCCATACAAATTTGAAGCTAATGATGCCTAAAGATGATTGAGTACATTGACAGTGGAACCAGTTCCATTCAGTGCTTCTGTACTGTACATGATGAGCTGCTTCTTCATTGGATGGTGCAAGTTTTAACAACTGGCTAGATGAGTGGTTTAGACATTTATCAAAGCTCATTCTGGTTAACACAGTTTTTTGCAGAGTATATTCAAATGATATGCCAGCTGATAGGCAGAATCCTTTTGCATCAGCTGGTTACCTCAACATGTTATTGTTACTATTGTTATTATTGTTATTGTTTGTAACCATTTACAATGATTATTCCAGTGAAATCCTTAAATTACTTTATAATAATTTTTCCAAATGTTTCTCTACAAGAATATTTGTAGATTTGTAGTTTTTTAGTTGTTATTATTTTTTTTGCTGGGGGGGGCAGATTTATTCCTAAATCAGGGATGACTAATAGGCCATCATATCTTTGAGGGATGAGAACTGAGATATAATTAACATTAATATTACATCATCACTGATACAATGTATATCTTTTACGTAAAGTATGTTGTCAGTGAAGACTGAAAGTGATTAATTTCGTTTATATATGTAGCTACTCCTATCCATAAAAATGACAAAAATTAAGATAAGAAGTTATGCAAAAGTTAAAATATTCAGGCGACAATGCTGAAGGAAAGGCCATAAGACCCCTCCCCTAAAATCCTAGTCTCTATAGCGAATGATTATTTGCAGAGATTTTCCAATCGGTTGTTAGTACATAAGAAATAATGGAAAATAGCTTAGCTAGTAAAATCCTCAGCACATCTTTGCTCTTAATGCAGTAATGGAGCAAGGCGAATGCATGAATAGGGAACCTGAGGGTCACAAGTACAGGAATAGATGATTATGCTAAGGCTTTGGCTTGGGGAAAGAAGAACTTGGGGTGGGGGTGTTAATTAGTGGTGGTATTCAGCCAGTTATATCCGGTTCAGGTGAACAGGTAGCAGCAGTTGTGGGAGACTCTGCCCACCCATCCGGATGTCATCACATCCTGTTTTTGATGCTCTGTGTATGCGTGGAGGTGGTGCATGCACTCGCATTTGCGAACCAGCAGCAAAGATAAGTGAATACCACCCCTGGGGTTAATGTACTAATTAAGGCATTGAATACTACATGTTACTCAGAATAAGGTGCAAATCTGCTGATTCACTGCTAGACATTGCAAATGCAAGCAAAGCAATATTAACAGACATTGATAAGGTCATAGGAGACCTAAGAAATGTTGGCTTAAGGTAGGCTTATGGAGAAGTACCTATAAAAACTGTTACAGGAGTGCTCTTTGTACAGACTTAGGGGGCGTGATCCCCTGTGTCCTTTTTCTGTGCAGAATAAATCTTTTGCAAATCTCCATCTTGGTCTGTGGTTTATTGGGCATTGCACAGAGAACAGAACTACTTTCTGGGGATAACAATTTAATGAAGAAAATCTTGATTCCTGGTTTATGAGAGCCATTACATGATGCAAAGAATTAACAAATGAATAATAATCCACTTCAAATGTAACTCAGGCTCTCCTGTGTTCAGATAGTCAGATTCACCAGAAAGAACCTTGTAGGAAGGTTCTTGATGGAGAATCTATTCATTTTTATCTCTACTTGGTCAACGTATTTAGAACCTATATATTGGCTTATAATGAGCTACAATCATCCAAGATTATCCATGTTAACCAATTACACTGCCATATTCAACACCAGCAGTTACTCTACTTCAGTATGTTTTAGCTACCCTATGATTTCCTTTCATTTCTGAATGTTGTTAATAGTAATTGGATTGGGTAACTATTCCAGACTATAAGCATGGTATATAAACTGGGTTTTTGCCCATATAATTTCATAAACCCAATATATAAAATTGGAATTTTGCTCATGCATATTAGATGGGTCAAATCCTGTCCCCAGGTCTCTTATTTGCTGTGAAATAAGTATTCTTAAAACTTGTTTTGCAGAAAAAGTAAGCATATAATACCAAAAAAAATATTTTACTGTTTGAGTGGAGTGGAGCTCTTTTCTGTCTTAAAAATGTATATGGAGACTGATGATTTTTAAAAAATGAATATAGGACAAAGGAAAGTCTCATATTTAAATTAAATCTCTGTTTATTTGGAGGATTTTAAATTGTATGAGTTTTCTTAAAATAGTTTAAAATATACATTGGATATTCCTGTAATATAAATCAGAACATATTTTATTAGCAATGGATTTATATTTTCCTATTAATAAAAACTATTTTCAGTATCATTTTCTGTCATATATACTTCATCATTTCTTTACTATCTCATTCTAATTATTCATAAATTTTGTAATATGCTCCTTTTTCTACATCTCACTTTTACATGCTCACACAAACATACGAATTGCTTTGTTGTTATTCATTATTCTAAATCCAGATTTGATTGCATCCCACAAAATCACAAATCTGGTGTTGTTTTCTACTAATTGTTGTGAATTTTAATCTCAACACATACACACACACACACACATGAAGCGTAATTTTTTTTATATGATGGACTTCAAGCTGCCAAGTTACTGTACAAAGATAAAATATTTTTCAATGACTCATTCTTTCAGTTTGTCTCTCTCTTCTCGTACACTTCAATATAAAATCACTAATTCCCACAGCACTATTCCAGCATTCCTGCCAGGGGTGGGTTCTACTTACCTCTACTACCGGTTCTAAAGGTGCACGCGCTTCACGCGTGGTCGGAGCACGTGCGCCGAATGGACACTCGGAAAAAACCTCAAAAAAAGCTTCCTGCGCATGCGTGCAAGTGCTCTCCATGCGGTCCGCTTAGGACTGGTAAGTACGGGCGCGCGGGCGGGGGCAGGTCTGGGATGCATAGAACCGGTTCGGTGACATCACAGTGTCCCCGCTACCTATTCACGCAAACCGGACCGAACTGGGAGCAACCCACCACTGATTCCTGCCCATCTCATGGTTGAGTGGGTTGAGTGGATCTTAACATAACAACAGAGTTAAAAGGGACCTTGGAGTTCTTCTTGCTCAGTCAGGAAACCCTGTATCATTTCAGACAAATGGTTGTCCAATCTCTTCTTATAAACCTCCAGTGTTGGAGCATTCACAGCTTCTGGAGGTAAGCCATTCCACTAATTAATTGTTCCAACTGTTCAGAAATTTCTTCTTACTTGTATGCTGGTTCTCTCCTTGATTAGGTGCCATCTATTTCTTCTTGTTCTGCCTTTGGTGCTTTGGAACACTGCTATCATGTCACCACTTCTCTCTAGTTTTCATTAAACTAGACATATCCAATTGCTGCAACCATTCTTCACATGTTTTAACTTCTAGTCCCTTAATCATCTTTGTTGCTCTTCACTGTACTCTTTCTAGAGTCTCAGCATCAACCAAAACTGGATGCAGTTTGGTTTTGTGAAAGGAAAAATAAATGATGGAATTAATCTATAACTAAATAAAAATATTCATATTTTATATACCAAGGTTACATGTTTCAATTTCTGCATTACCACTTAAAAAGAAAATCAGTAGTTAGTGAGATGTAGTAAAGCTCGGTTTGAGGCATTCAAATAACAGTACTAAGCTACGTCACCAAACTATCCCATATTGAATAGTGAGGCAACTTTCTACATTTACAGAAGTGTAAAGAACAGGAGTGAGAAATTTATAAAAGACAAAGATGTGTGCTTATAACATATAAATTGTCTAAAATTTGGCTGCCGTTCTACAAAGAACACCAAAATGAACAGTTTATTGGGCTCAGCATGTTTTCTGTGCTATTTTTTTCTGTCCAAAAGACATACGTTATTGCCGGTTGCTTTTTAAACTACAGAATTAGAAAATAAACTCCTAAAAATATGTCTCAGCTCTACTGCCTTCAAGATGGCTCAAAGTCATTCATAAATGGTTTTATAGGATCTCCAGGGAATAGTATATCAGACATACTTACTTTGTAATACTATTAAAGACTTAGTGTTCAATTCCTATCTGCACTTTATTCATTTTTCCAACAATCTGTACCAGAACTCTCCCTGACATGGAGAAGATAATAAGAAACAATATAGTATGAAAGACTGAGGTGCTTTTTATGTTTGCTGTGTTCTTTGTGTATTCCTGCTTTCTTTCAAATTAACTCTGCCCTCCACCCCAATCTAATCTGATTTTGAGGACAAAGATCTCCAAATCTAAAGAAGCAATTAAGCCCCAAGCCATTTAAGGATGCAGACCTTAAATTTATTTACTTATTTACTTGCTAAAAAGCATCTTAAGATGTGATTGTTTCTTTTCATGGTTTCATTAAAGTCAAAGTTTAAAATTATATTTAAGCATTTTAAAACGGCTAGAAGAAAACAAGGAACGATGACAGTTGAGTAATGGTAATGCAGTATTGCTTAATATTTCAAAACAGATCTGGCAATCCTTCAAAAAAAAAAAAACACCAAAAAAAACCCAACCCTCTGCTTATAAGTTAAGCTTCATGATTGATTAAATGTGTAGGGTCCTGCTGCTTTCTTTGATTTGCTTTGGATGACAGTGTAAATCCACAGGAGTCAGGTTCTGATCACGATCACTTGCATAGATAATTTCCACCCTTTGCTTTCAAAATCCCTGTCAGTATTAGGCAAATTTTGTGTGTGTGTGTGTGTGTGTGTGTGTGCGCGCGCGCGCATGTATGTTCGTCTGTGTCTGTGGATATGTGTCTATGTGTGTGTGTGTTTGTGTTTAAAAAAACAAACTTGCTTTAGAACATTTTTTAATGTCTTCCAAATATTTTATTTGTTTCTTGTTCTTTTCCAGATTGTTCTTATACTTGGATTTCCTGTGTGGATATGTATTTATGGGATTCCCATTGATGGTGGCCATAATTTTTACCATAGATAGTGTGTTTTGTTGAAACTGACCTACAGTTGTTTGTAAATAATATATTATATGAATGTTCAGAAATCATGTTTATAAATTTAAAGAAAATTCTTGAAATAGATGATTTTTTTCAAATATTCACCATTTGATAATACATAAAATATAATATATATAATATATAAAATTATATATAATATATATAATTGATAATATATATCAAATAAATGAAACGGTTTCATTTTAACTTGAGCTAAATTATTTCATTGCTACTGAAATTCAGTAGAGAAATACCTACATTAAGGATGAACGAATTGCTAAATTTCTGTCAGTTTTAATTTATATTACAATCTAAGTCCATTCTGGTTTTATATATATATAAAACCTTCTCTCTATAAATACTGGTGGGGAGGTGTGGAGTGCTGGCTTTGTTGCTGTGTGCGGATTGGTTGGCTGTGTTGTTACATCCTGATTGGTTGATGGAGTTGATATTTTCAGTTTAGTCAGCTGTTTTGTGATATCCTGTGTGGTTGAGCTCATCCTGTGTGGTGCAGCTCTGTTCATGCTTTGCTCTCACAAGCACGAAGCCAAAGACACCAGCCTGAAAATGACAAATGGGACCTTGTCGAAATGTTGCCATGATACTCTCAATCTTACATGGGAAAAAAACCAAATACACCAAGACTTGCATACCTATACCCGTGAAAATCTACAAAAACAAATATATATAAAACAAATATATATATCCAACATCTTAAGAAACTCCAAAGACAAGATTCAGCTAGAACACCAAGGAGTCTGTGAA
Organism: Grayia smithii; assembly: GCA_032468115.1. Classification (NCBI taxonomy): domain Eukaryota; kingdom Metazoa; phylum Chordata; class Lepidosauria; order Squamata; family Grayiidae; genus Grayia; species Grayia smithii. Next base: position 611,425 of record JANHFM010003749.1, read on the forward strand.
ATACCATGCAAAATCTGCCCAGCCACATACATTGGGCAAACTAATAGGAGAATAAATGCATGCAAGAACACAAGAACGCAGTCAGAAAAGAAGAAAAAACTTCCTCCCTTTTCCAGCACCTTAAAACAACAGGACATGAAA
>JANHFM010003749.1:676689-687174 GCA_032468115.1 Grayia smithii
GTTTGTTGAGAACTGATTGTGGCTGGTAATACCTATTGGCGCCTAGGTCACAAAAGCTGGGGCAACCGGACTAAGTTTCGTGCAGCAGTGGTGTTTTGGACTGAGTACTGCTACCGGGTGAGCGATTGGCCAACTCACAGGTAAAAAAGAAAAACTTTCTTAAAATTTAAAAGGTGTCTCCAGCGAGGAAACAGCCGCTAATTTGTGTTGGAGAATGTTAAAAAAGGAGACAAAACAGAAGTTAAAGCGTTAAAGCCCAGAATGGAGTTTGATATTTGGACTGGAATTGGAGTGAGATAATTAAATTATTAGAAGAAGAAACCCAAAAGAAAACAGCTGTGGAAGAGTATTGTAAATAACTTTAAATATTTTGAATGTTAAAGGAAGAACAAAGGAAAGCTTAAAATAAAAAAGCCCTGTAAAAGAAATTTTTAAATTGGATTTGGAATTGGATTTTAAACTTGAATTTGGGAAATATAAAATTAAGAAGAAGAACATGGAAATTGGGAAATATTTGTGGATTTAACACACAAATTGGATATTTTTGTTATTTTGTTGATTGGAATTCTGGATTCCAATTGTAGAATTTTGGATAGAGACATCTACTGGTGGAAAAAAAGCAGTACGACAAATAATTTGCAATCTGGGGAAAAAAATTTAAATGACCTTGATTTACAAGAGCTGTGAGAAGTTTCAAGTAGGATTTGTTTTCCTTTAAGCTTTTTAATCTCAACAACCAAGGAAGGTGGAAAAACTTTATATTGGAGTAAAAACAACTTAGAGACAACAACTAATTGAAATAATTAAAATGATGTGTGTATCATTTAAACTTGAACTAACTGAAATGATTTAGATGATGCATGGATCACGCAAGTCTGATGAACCAGAAACTATGCCAAAACATATTCAAGTGGATAAAGAAACCATGAAGGAGAAGCAAAAAATTAGCACTAAAGATAAAGATATTGATTATGAAAAATCAGATGATTACATTTGGAGTAACAATGAAAAAAAGAGAAGGGTTAGGAGAAAATTAATTAGAAAAAGGAAGCAAATAAAGGGAATAAAAGGAGAAAAGATTAGGAAAAATGTGATTCTTAATGATTACACTGGGATTAACAGTGGTAAAAATAGAGGTTGGAAAGAGGCAAGGGAGAAAAGATAAGGGGAAGGGACTAGGCACAAAGAAATCAAATGATTACACTGGGATAAACAGTGGGGAAAGAAGAAAGATGAAAGGGGAAAAAGGAAAGAGATCAGATGGAAACTCAGGGCAAATTAGGTGAGTAAGGGATTTAAGAATCAGAGAAAAGAAACAGGAGAAAAGACATAATAATTATAAAAAGAAAATAAGAGAATGGGATAAAGGGAGAAAAATCAGAGGAGGTAGATTGTGGGTACCAAGAGAAAATGGTTAAAAGGTAATTAATGGAAGAAAGGAGGATGGGAAATATGATATCTACCTATAGTTATAAGTGAATTTTATTATGATTAATATGCGTGATTGCAGTTTTTGAATAAGAAGATATATGGAAAAATAGAAAAGAAGAAAGGAAATATGCTATATATTTAAAATTGTATGAATATCAATACTGATGATTGTAATAATTGAATTCAGCAACAGTAAAATGATAATTGAAATTATGGGAAATACGATACATAGTTATAAGTGAATTGTTTTAGGATTAATATTTGTGAGTGTAATATTTGAATGATGATATATATTGTGGAAGAGGGGAAGGTAAATGGAAAAGATGATAAGTGTAAATTTGATATTACTGTAATTGATTTTGATTATTGTTTATTATGAAGAGATTAAGATAGTGTTTGTATTTGAAAAGGAGATGTGAAAAACAAAAATAATGAAGTGTAAATTTGATATTACTATAATTGATTTTGATTTTTGGATAGTGTGTATTTGAAAAAGGAGATGTGGAAAGCAAATTTTTAAGAAATATATTCTTTTTGTTAAAATGGTAAATGATTAGTTGAGGGAATATGAAATGAGAATTTGGTCCATTTTAAAAAATAATTGAAATTAAGAGATAAAGGTAAAATATTAAGTCATAATATGAAATTAGGAATTAAGGATGGAAATGATTGTCTTTAAAGGGTTGCAATTTGAAAAAGGGAATATGAGAAAATTTGATAATAATGATAATAATAAAGGTGAGGAATTTAAGAAATAAACATTAAGTTAGGGTTAGGGTGAATGGTAATAATATTTATACAGTATATTATATAAGAAGCATGAGGAAAACAAAATAAAAAAGTAGAGAGAAAGACTATTATGGCAAAAATTTAAATATATAAACTGTGTTTGGGTAATACTTATGTTATAAACTGTACAAGTTTTGACTCGGTCAATACTCTGTTCAGAGAAAATGCATTGTGTGTTTGTTTGTATGTGTGTTTGTTTTTAAAAAAATAAAAAACTTTTTATAAAAAAAAATGTTAGTCTGTAAGCACAGCATATATGTATTGAATTTCTTCCTATACCTTTCAGTTTCTAGTATTTGCTCTGATAAGTTGATACAGATATAATAGTATCAAGGCACAAACTGTATTATGATAGATTTTATTTTCCATGTTTAACTGCATTTCACTAAATACAATTAGGATAGAGCCAAAGCTTTCAGAAGGGTATAATTTTTCAATCTCTAATTCAAATGGCCAGTGCTAGCTAATATGAGACTGAATTATGAATGTATACGATATAGTAAATATGACTAAATCATCCTGATTTCTTATTAAAGTAATATGTTCCTCCCATCTAAATTATATATTATATACTAAGGAAGGATCCCCTCAGCAACAATTTTGAGATGCCCATAGGTTACACACATACACACACACACACACACATATCTCCTCCATATTTCTTATTTTCCTTAGTTTCCCACATTTTTCTCAAAACAGGAGCAAACAACTTGAATCTTGACCAGAGATGGATCCTAAACTTATTTATCTGGAATCCAGTCATCACTAATACCCAATTACTATTTTGAAATTGGTGGCATAGTTTCCCACTGTACATGAATACACATATACATATACACATATACACATGAGCGCACACACACATGTATGCTCACACACACGTGGACAATGTGTATGCTACCCAGTTTCAAAATTGTTCTGGGAAACCACAAAAAAGAGGCTTAATATTCTTTTTAAAAACTACTTTTTCTGATATATTTGCTCTAAAAATGTTAGCCAAATACAAGACCCTTCCTCCATCATTTGCATTTCATAACCTTGCCTTTTCCATAAAGCTAAAAATTACCTACCAGTGGAACAGTGTTCAAAATGTCAAATTAAATAACAGTTGCATTTAACTGCTATATAAAATTTCATTTAAAAATATCATTGTTATATATTTCTTTAGCTGAAGCAAAGTATGAATCACTTGAAACTGGTTCCATGTCTAAAAACTAAAAGCTTATAACACAATTGAAATAATATTTGTAAATGCAGAAGGTCTATATTGAAAGAAACTTCCTAGACTTTCTAAATGATCATGGATACATTAGTTCTACCATTGAAATTAATTGCGTATTCTAAATACTCTCAGCCACCACTGATCTAGATCATGACACTTGAGCATGACTTTAACCAGTTTTATGTATATCTTTGGGATTATTTGAAAATGGGCAGTGGTGAAATCCAATTTTTTTTACTACTAGTTCTGTGGGCGGGGCTTGGGCATGGTGTGGCTTGGTAGGAATGGCTTGGTGGGCATGGCAGGGGAAGGATACTGCAAAATTTCCATTCCCACCACACTCCAGGGGAAGGATACTGCAAAATCTCCATTCCCCACTCCAAGGGAAGGATACTGCAAAATCCCCATTCCCTTCCCACTCCTGGGGGAAGGATATTGCAAAATCTCCATTCCCACCCCACTCTGGGGCCATCCAGAGGTGGTATTTGCCGGTTCTCCAAACTGCTCAAAATTTCCGCTACTGGTTCTACAGAACCTGTCAGAACCTGCTGGATTTCACCCCTGATCTTGGGCCAAGCTTTATTGTAGCAGTGGTGAATGTTGGATACAATGGATAGGTCTGATCTCAACTTTGCTGAAAAAGCAACCATGGATAATAAATGGATATGCTAGCAGTAATGTGTGAGCAATGTTGTGGATTTGACAGAAATGTTATAAATACTGCATTGCATATACGACAAAGTTGTGATCACCTGACTTGTGTAGCCAATAAATAAGTGGTGCTCTGGTAAAGGTGGTTGTTCTATAGTAGCAATCACATATGTGTTTTGTTTAGAATAAACAAATTGTAATGACATATAAAATGGTAGTGGTGTAATACATTCTTACAAAAATGTAACAGTGATGGAAAAGACAATGGAAAACAATCACACTATATTACTATAGGAAACTCATCAGTGAGTAATTATGGTTAACAACTGACAGAAGGACATGAAAGAGCCATGGTGGCGCATTGGTTAGAATGCTATATTGCAGGCTAATTCTGCCAACTGCCAGCAGTTTGATTCTCACTGGCTCAAGGTTGACTTGGCCTTCAATCCTTCCACAGTCAGTAAAATGAGGACCCAAATTGTTGGTGGCAATATGCTGAACCACTTAGAAAGTGCTAGAAAGAACTATGAAGCGATATATATCTAAGTGCTATTGGTATTGCTATTGCTATACTAAAAGAGTATCTTTCTCTAGCACCATTTAAGTTTCAAGCACTGATGGTGAGTGAGAAGTAATATAAAAATAACTAAACCATTTTACCTTTATATCATAGGCCAGCAACCTACAGCTCATGGACCTGATCTAGCCTGGCACCTGAAATCATCTAGGATGAAGTCTCAAAAGGAAATATATCCACCTTGCCTAAAATGGTCCTAAAAATATTAGATTTCTATTCTATTCTATTCTATTCTATTCTATTCTATTCTATTCTATTCTATTCTATTCTATTCTATTCTATTCTATTCCAGCCTACTTCTACTTCTATTTCTACTTCTACTTCTACTTCTATTCTTTTAATAAATTGCAACTATACAAGCCCATGTGTAAACATGGATAAATGTTTATAGTGTATCTTCAGTTACTGAGATCTTTTCCTTTTCCATTCATAAGATTTTTTTCCTCAATCTCAAGAGGAGCCCCAAAACTTTACTGAACATGCTCTCATTTTCTCCTTACGCCATATCTCCTTTATAGCAATAAACAGGAAATTTTACTTTCAATTACAATTTTATACAATGCAATTTAGATTTTATGTTTAAATTGTACATTTTACAATTTCATTTATGAGGGGTTTTTGTGAAAATATACATTTTATGTGTTTTAAAATACATTACTGTAATATTTAAAAATATTTTTGAATGGTGGATTGCATGCACAAAAATTCAGAAAAGCATAGGTTTCAAAATACAGTTGAGTTTTTAATCTATGTAGTATTTCTAAATACAAGTTCATCTTCAAAATCAAACTAAACATTCTGCTAGACAATGCAAAAATATTTCACCCATATTTACCATTTTATATCTTCAGGAAATGTCATTGGTTTTTATTTAAAGCAGATTAGATTACAGAATCTATTTGGCAGCTTCCCAAATTCTGTAATTATTGAATGGAATATTCTAAATGAAAATGTTCTGATTTAATTAAGCACATTTTTAATTTACTCAGATCTTGTAGAAGCAGTGGTTTGCCATAAATGTTAAAGTACAAACCTGACATAATAATAATACTCTTTCATAAAGTTAATTTTTTTAACCAAAGAGACATTTCTAAATGTTTTTGATGTTATTTATTTGGAAATAAAACCCACTTATTTCAATGGAAACTGCTTCCACATATGTATACTATAACCCTATACAAAATAGTTCCTAGAGCATAACTCTACACGACATGGGTTTATAACATTCCTTCCAATGTTTGCTTGGAATTTCAGGCCTACTCACTAGAAGGGGTCTACAAATGCAAAGAACAAAGAAGCCAAACAACTAAAACAGTTCAGGAAATATAAACCATACCCTCTTTAAATCAATTATAACTGTTAATAATTTAAAAATTATGGAATTCAGTTTCATTATTGGAGTTTATGTCCATGGATTTCTTTATTGCCTTTTATGTCAATTTTATATATTATCACACATTCATATTAAGCAGAAGTTAAAATATACCTAATAGTAATGATACTGTTGAAAAGGCTGCAATAGATTATTCTGAGAGAAAATTAATGTAGCAGTACCTCATATCTAAGGACAATACTGTTGAAACAGGCATTTATGCAAAGTGCTTTAAATTATATAAACTGTAACACAATATACATACATACAAGCCTATACATTTTTTTTATTTCTTTAAGAAAAGACTCTTTATAAATTTGATCAAAATATGGTAGTGAACACCTTAACAAGTGAATTGCCTGGTCAAGGAGTGACTGATTATATGTAAAAGAATAGTTCATACTAATATACAGCAGGAAATGTAACAACTAGTAGAAGCTTTTAAACTAGCACTATGTTCCCTATTGCACAAAGATGTTTAAGAAACAATATTTAAAAAATGAAATGATTGCTGCTGGTCACATATCTGTTTTTCAGTTGCTTATTTTGGGTTTATTTTGCATCCAAACAAAGGGCAATTTGCTAGAATTTACATTCTTTATTTTTATTGTAATATATTTCTAATATTAGAATTAGAATAACAAAGTTGGAAGGGACCTAGGAGGTCTTATGCAGGAAACCCTGCATCACTTCAGACAAATGGTTGTCCAACATCTTCTTTAAAATTTCCAATGTTGGAGCATTCATAACTTCTGGAGGCTAGTTGTTCCACTGATTAATTTTTCTAACTGTCAGGAAATGTCTTAGTTCTAAATTGCTTCTCTCCTTGTTTAGTTTCCACCCATTGCTTCTTGTCCTGCCCTCAGGTGCTTTAGAGAATAGCTTGACTCCCTCTTCTTTGGGGCAACCCCTGAGATATTGTAATACTGCTATTATGTCACCCCTAGTCCTTCTTTTCATTAAACTATACATACCCCAGTTCCTGCAACCGTTCTTCATATGTTACCAGTACCTAACCAATTTAATCCTCCAAAGGATTAAAACTTCAATAATGTAAACAAGAAATATGTTTATGCAAACAATAGTTTTAAGAAAACCTTTCTCAAGAAACAGTACATTAAAAATATATTTTGTGAGATTGCATGAAGTACAACCTCACTTAAGAAAAAGGTTGATTTTAAACAATACCTGGAAAGCTTAGGTGAAGAAGGCCTTCATGCAAAATGATTAATACTAGATGCTTCCAAAGGTAATCTGAATGAGATCATGAAACAAAATGAGACCTTTGTTAGATATTCAACTATTCTTTTTCTGCAGTTTGTTTGATCATCATTATTGATAATCCAGTAACACGGACTTCCTTGAGATAATGCTTGCAAACATTTCAGAAATTTTTTGGATCAGAATAACCATCATTATATAACTATTTTATCTAGTGACAGTAAATTCCACACCTTCCCACATATGGCTATCTATGCATTTGGAAAACACATTACAGGTAGTCCTTGACGTATGACCAAAAGAGCCCAAAATTTCTATTGGTCACCAAAATATCTGTAAAGTGAATTTTGCCCCATTTTACAACCTTTCTTGCCTTGTTAAGTGAATCACTGCAGTTATTAAGTTAGGTGTTAAGTGAATCTATCTTCCCCATTGACTTTGCTCTTAAGAAGATCACAAAAATTGATCACATTACCCAGGGGCGTTGCAATCATCATAAATATGAGTCAGTTGTCAAGTGCCTGAATTTTGATCACATGATCATGAGGATGCTGCAATAGTCATAAGTGTCAAAAACAATTGTGTCACCTTTCTCAGTGATGGTGTAACTTCGAATGGTCATTAAATGAACTGGAGAATTGTATAAATCTATCTGTAAGACTTTCTATCATTAGATCATTAGATTACATAGTTTTCAAAGGAGATAGAACAAATTCATGGAAGGGGAGACTAAAAATAACTATTAGTATCTTTTACTGTGTACATAATGCTGAATCACAAGCAGCAGAACTGCACCACAAACACCTTTCACTAGAGAATAACAAGTAAAAAGAGCATGCTTGTCTTCAGGTTTATGGCACTCTGGTGCACATGAAGACCAGGTAGCCAGCGCGCATGTATGCGCTGGAAAACCAAAGACCAGGTGGCCGTCATACGCATGTACATCAGCCAGCAGGTCTTCAGGTTTCCAGAGCTCCAGCATGCATGAAGACCATAAGAGCAGCTGGTGACAGTGTGTGTGCCCACAGAGAGGGCTCTGTATGCCACCTCTGGCACGCATGCCATAGGTTTGCCTTCATGGGACTATGGCATAACACTTTCTAATATAAGAGAGAGGGACAGAAAACTGTCAGGCTGTGAAGATTCTATAAACTATAACAATAAAGTTTCAATATTTCTCAAGGAATCTGTTTTCTGACCTGACATGCCTGGTAGAATTGACAGTTACTGGATGAGTTTGAATGCAAGATAAGTGGGCTTTTGGAGCTGATCTCATTGGGCTTCTTATCCAAAGCATCTCTGTGGCTACTTGGAATTGTTAAACAAATTATGCTTAGGTTGAACAACTGTGATATGTCCTCATCTTCTAGCTGATCTTTCAAAACTGGAAATGCCAATGAGCAACTTTGGGTTTGTAGTAAGCAAAGCATTGGTGTGGGCTTGTTTTCTTTTTCGTTGCCTCTGCTTGCTCACCAAGGTATTTCTTACTGCTGTATTTCCTGTGCATACATTCCGGGGTAGTCAATCAATTTAGCTAATATGAAGCCCTTAATAGCAGTGGTGAAATCCTCCACAGGTTGCCACTGGTTTGCTGCCGGCACATGTGCGGTGCGCGCCAAATGCATGTTGTACGTGCATGTGCAGTGCGCATCAAATGTGTGCTTTGCACAGAAAAAGGAGCTGTTTGAAGGTAAGTAGAACAGCGAGGGGGGGAACAGTTGTGCTGCGTGATTCAGATTCGCTAGGAAGCAGAATTTCCTGCTTTCTAGCGAATATAAATTGTGCAGCACAGCTGATCATCATAAATACTGTTTTGGATGAACTGGTAGCTCTTTTTCACTACTGGTTCACCTGAACCGGTAGCTTTTATTACAACCGGTTCACCCGAACCAGTACGAACCAGTAGCATTTCACTCCTGCTTAATAGGGTACAGAGGACATAGAGACTGGGACTGAAGGACAGTGGGCTGATCCATTACTAAATCTGACAAGTGCAGCCCAAGCCCAGTCCAACAAACAAACATAAGAAAACACCCCAGGCCCTTCCTAATTCTCATAAAGATAACATGAAGAAAAAAGATTTGCAAAATTCTTGTTACTGTAACTCAGTGTTTCTCAATCTTGGCAATTGCTTATTGGTTTAATAAAAAATGGTTTCAGACTCCATGCCTTCTCAGTTCAGACTTATATGTTTGTTTTTGGTCTCATTTGTTTTTGGTCTCGTCTGTCCTATATGGCTGACACAGCAAATGAGTTCCTGGCAATTCAAAATTGTGTACACTTGTTATACTACAGCTTAAAATTTTAGAAGGCAAGATATTAAAACAGTGACTACTAATGCAGTCTACTTGTCAGCTATGGAAGTCTTGTAGGAAAATAGGAAGTATATACCTAGGTTTAATATCTTAATTTCCTTATAAATAAATTTATTACATGTAAAATTATTAAATGTAAATTTAAATTTATTACACATAAAACCTCCTGCTTTCCACCATTTTTACTTGACCCTCTCAACACCACTCTTTTCTTCAAGACAAGCTTTTAGACAGAGAGATTGAAATAAGGTTATTGATTTTGTAATATTCTGATTTTCATTGGACTGGGACTAAATATACAGGTAATTGACTTATGAATGTACAGGTAATCGACTTATGACTACAATTGAGCCGAAAATTTTCATTGCTAAATGAGACAGTTGTTAAGTGAGTTTTACCCCATTTGACAATCTTTCTAGCCACAGTTGTTAAGTGAATCACTGCAGTTGTTAAGTTAATAACATGGTTGCAAAGTGAATCTGGCTTCCCCATTGACTTTGCTTGTCAGACAATCACAAAACATGATCGCATGACCCCAAGACACTACAACTTGTTATAAATATAAACCAGTTGCCAAATGTCCGAATGTTGATCGCATGACCATGAGATATGTTGCAAGAGTTGTAACAGTGAAACGGATTATAAATCACTTTTTTTCAGTGCTGTTGTAACTTTGAATGGTCACTAAATGAATGGTTGTAAATTGATTAACAGATTAACAGATTAACAGAGTTGGAAGGGACCTTATAGGTCATTTAGTCCAACCCCCCCGCTCAAGCAGGAGACCCTACACCATTTCTGCCAAATGACAGTCCAGTCTCTTCTTGAACGTCTCAAGTGATGAAGCCCCCACAACTTCCGAAGGCAAGCTGTTCCATTGGTTAATTGTTCTCACTGTCAGAAAGTT